>OMNW01004393.1:1590-18077 GCA_900303245.1 Selene dorsalis | reverse complement strand
GCTGCTGACCGCCACATGAACCTAATGCAAGACTAACCTAATTAAATCACTATACATGGTCATCCAAGCAGCTTTCTCTGTCCCCATTCACCTCCCACTCATTACATTTGTTCATTAATACACAAACCATGTGATTCTTTCATATACACCTGACAACTGAATGACTTCACTTCTTCTTTATGCTATTTTAGTTTACTTAACAACCAATTCTCGTCCTCATAAAGAAAGTCCCATTTATGACGGCAGTTTCCCTACAATGATAATCACATTTCTTCCCCCCCTCCAACGTGCATTATCATCCAAACAGCAAAAAGCTCATCTCACTCACTATTTCCAAACAACGTTATTTGTCATTACGGAGAATAATAAAAGCTTATATGCTTCCTTTCTGGGATGTGAAAGAGTCTCACATGATATGATTGTTTAAAAACTGTTGGATGTATTTTTGTTGGACTTAGCATCGGATAAATGAAGGAGAAGAACTAGAAATTGGCAAAGATGAGAAAAAGAAAAAAATCTTGACGTACTTATCTCCAGATAAATTCTCTCTCACAAGTTGTAACAATCTTCGTGACGTGCAGATGGTGTGGTGAAAAGATCCGGCTCCTCGTGCAGCATTGGTATTTTTTCACAAAATTTGATACCATTGCATCATTTTTTATCACATCATCATGATAAAAGATAGCACGCTTTCAAAAGATAGCCTGCAGGCTCTATTACATAAATAATAAACACAATGCTGACTGCACGCGCTAGATGGGACATGTAGAAGCTGACAGTTGTGCTGCAAAATGAATCCACAACAGTTTTCTCAAAATTGTAAGGTGCTTTAACAGTGATAAAATCAAAAGAATGGAAAAAAAAAGGTGGCTTTCCTGTCCTTCCTTTACAGTGACCTCTCGGGGCACATGTCCTGCAATATTCACATTCATGTAGGCGGAAGTCAAGTAAATGTCCAACACCTCTACCAGTTTAATGATGCACAAGACCATCAGGAAGATGATTCATTTTCATTTTTTTTTCAGTAATAGTCCATTAACTTCACAACTCTGTTTCTGTCTCCACTGGTGATTAGATTACAAACTACTAGAAAATATTGCACAACAGCTCTCTGACAGAACTCTGCTATAAAAATTTGAGTCTGAAAAGCTTTGGTCTCAATGTCCTGGTCTTGACATAGAGCCATGTAGTTATTCCACTGCACTGAGAATAAAAATTACAGATCATACTTCCCTGCCTCCTTTACTGATATTAATACATGTAATGAAAGCGGTTTATTTACTATTGTGGAGGCGAAGCTTGGTGAACATGAAGCGCTACATGAACCGCAGTCAGTCATGGACATTTTGCAATTATAGGGCTGACCCCGGGGTCCAACCACAAATATCACTTTAGGCACAGTTCTTGTATGAAATAATGGTCCAGTCTGTAACAGTTGTTGTACAAAGACCTATACAGATCCAGATCTGGAGCTCTTTTTCTTAATTATACACATTTTCTACTTTGGAATTGAATTCCTCTCTACGTAACAGTGTACAGCCCGTAATATTTGAGGGTATCCTCACTTTATATCTGCATATCAATGTAAATAATATAAATATTGTAATTTTTACACATAGACCTGGAGGGTCTTTATTAGAGGGAGGGCAGAATAGATATGAACTGATTTTATATCTGCCTTTAGTAAACTCCTCCTTTGACCTCCTATAGTCCGTAAAACTTAATCCAACATGTAGAGCACATCAGATCTTTCCACTCAGTCCAAGACAAAACAAACCAACAAGAGTTTAAAATGATATATATCTATAAAAAGTGCTTTAAAAGCTCCAAATAATAAATAATACATTTTGCTCATGAGCTGATGTTCACTCTTTCCTTCACTTAATTTTTGGTCACACTGTCGGCTAATACAATAAATTTTTAATTATCCAAGTAACAAACATTATGTTACTGTCTCATTAAATGATAATGCATGGCAGATCATTCACTGATTTTTTTTTTTTTTGCCTCAGTCTAGACCATCTCAGTGACAGAGAGGCAGATGAGCAGGCGGAGAGGGGGAGGAGTCTCTTAAGCACTTTCTTCACTGACTGTACCTCAGAGAGAGAGAGAGAAACAGAGAGAGAGAGAGAGAGAGAGAGAGGGAGAGAGAGAGAGAGAGAGAGAGAGAGGGGGAGATGCAGAGAGGAGAGAGGGAGCCAGTGAACAAGAGAGCAGAGTCAGAGTGAGCAAGCACTGGAGCAAGACTAGTGAAGCAAGCCTGATGAATGCAGTGTGAACGGCGAGGGGTGCAGGGAGAACAAGAGAGACGCTCAGCAGTGAAGACTTCAGACCAATTCAAAGAAAGAAAGAGGGAACAAGGAGATTCAGTCAGACTGAGTGAAGAGCAGCTGAGGGAGGAAGCTACAGTGTCTAAACTCCACACGCTCTTTGTACCCCAACTGTTCATTTTGCTTCAGTGCCAGCATCAGGAAAGAGCTCACTGGTATACTCATTTGCAATGATGATTTCCTGGCTGCTCCCCCTTCTTCTCTGCTGCTTTGCCAGCACAGGTGAGTGAACAAGGCTTTTTTTTCCCCCTCTTTCTGTTTCCCTGTCATGGTCTACAAGTTTGGATGAAGCTGCGCTCTGTGCCGGAGCTCAGAGCAGCAGGCAGTTTTTCAGGTCTCTCTGTTTTGTGGCATGATGTAATATCAGCAGAGCTGCTGGTGAACTGGTCATCATGCTTTGTTTTGTTATTTTGTGTTTTGCACTTGGAACCCGTCCTTTCTTGTCCTGCTGTTGGCTGAAATTCGCTTGAATCTCCCTTTCAGAAAGTGATATCTCAGTTTGTGCTCGAATGGGGAAGGATGCTGATTTGTTCAGAGTCTTTTTCTGAGTGATGAGGGAGAGGGTTTGGGTAATTCAGAGCATGTTGGCCACTGGAGTCTCTAACCTGAGGAAGCCATGAAGACAGGAACTGCACAGAGATTGCATTTTTTTGGTTTGATTGCATGAATGAAAAATGTCTTTTAAGTGCACAGGCTGGATAATGAATGAATGAATGCATATGTCTAAGCCCATCTACACTGTGGAGTATATCCACAGGATCATATGAATAATCTGATTTGTTGAGTGATTTAAATCAGCTTGCATTTCCTGGTCACAGCCAGTGTGTGTGTGTGTGTGTGTGTGTGTGTAGAGCTGTGGATGAGGATGTTTGTTCCAACCAAACTTTTATATTTTATTTAATCTGAGATCTAGTTGCTGATGCATTGCATTCTTAAACAAAGGAGTAAATCAGTCACTGTCAGTGCTGACAGGTGCTGACTGCAAAAGCATTAAAAGCTCTGACTAACATTGACGTTTGTTGGCCCTATAGTGTGCATGACTTTCCAGTTGGCAGAGCTCAGGTCAATGCACTGAATCTACACTGACTGAGTGAATGATGCAATGAATGAATGAATGAATGAATGAATGAATGAATGGTGGCTTCATCACTGTTTTGTGGGTTTACACTGTAAAGTTTTGCAGAAATCTTTTGTTACTGTTGTGGTTATTGTTGTAGATGCTTTTATCCAAGTGCACTGAGAGTTCACAGTAAGTGCACTATTGAGACATGTCAGGGTGTAAGAGGTGTTAGAGAGGAGGTGACCTAAGAGGAGATTAATCTTCTTCTTGAAGATAGAGAGGGACGACTCTGCTCTGATAGCACTTGGATGAGAACGGTCCTGATTTCATCTGCCTTGTACTCAGGGATGGCAGTGTCGTTTCTGTGAGGAACCCAATGGCCAGAGAGGAGCATAAGTCTGTATGATTGAGTTCAAGTGGATGAGAGCACACCTGGGAGCTACACCGACAGCAAGCTGTAGTAACTTGACTGGCCCACCAGAAGGACATATCATTAATAATGGAAATGTCCTTAAACACTAATTCACTTCCATTTTTTCCCCAGTGCTGCAAATGAGCAGAATCAGGCTCTGACTGTAAAGAAATCTTTATTTATTTATTTATTTTGAGTTACTGAAAGCTGGAAGTCACACACACACACACTGCACAGACAACCTTACCTCCATCTCTACAAAAACACTGTGAGATGAAGGGGAAACTTTATAAGCCAAATGCAATGTTAAGGTTGAGTGTTTGAAGCCAGCTGTGTATAACTTGTACTAGAAAAGCTGCATAGTCAGGCTGAGCACACACACGCACAAACACACATAGACACACACTAGGCTGTGGCGCACCACCACTAATTTGAATCTGACACTGGCAATAAAGCCTTTAATAAGGCTCTCAGTAGCTCTCTCCAGGCACTGTACATCAACTCTCCAGAGGACAGCAGCTTTATTGCCTAGTTTTATGAGTGTGTGAGTGTTTGGTGGTGTCGGAACGAACAAGTCGCTCTACCCCCTTTTTTTGTAAAGTGAGAGTCTGAGTTTCCACAGTTTCCAAATGACTGCCTCATTTGCAGAAGCAATACATTATAGTGCTGCACTCTCCAGTGCACTGCACAGAGGTTCCCCAGTGCTTCAGCTAATCTGCAGCATTTAGGGATACACAGCAGGTGAGATCAACTAGCCTCAGAGTTAGTGGGAATCTCTAATTAGTGAGGCTGCACATCGTGTATTGCTCAGTCCTCTGGGTTTTTTAGAGCTGTAATCCACAGAAGACCGGGCGTTGGGTCAGAATAATACGAGAGCGAAGCATCCTCCAAGCTGTAGCTGTCAGAAGTTGGACAACCTCAAGCCTCATTAATGACTGGTACAAATCTCAATGCACAGCAAAACTGTTTTTTATGCACGTGTCTATTTATCATGTGTGGAAGTGTTTTTTTTTTTTGTTTTTTTTTTCCCATTTCACAGATAAGCTCTATTCATTCCTCTTTATATAACTCCCTGGATGGTGTGTGATGCTGCCTGCGTCGTGTGTGCGTGGTGGCTGCGTTGCTGACCTGCTGCAACTCACACCTGTCTGCTGTGTTGCAGCTTTGTCTCACAACATATAGATTGCAGGTTACTGGAAGGGTTGTGTTTCTTTTCAGAAAAGTCTCAGCAGACGCCCGCCTCTGTCTCCACAAGCAGCTGCTGAAATGGTAATGTTTATTTATTTATTTTTTTGGCTGGGAGACAGCATGTGCCACATCTGAAAAATAGGTGAGAGGACAAATCTCCAGATCAAGCCAAGCAGCATGACAAATGAAATGCTTCTTATCTTATCTCCTTGAGCGGCGGAAACGCTGGACCTTGCTTTACAAAAGGAGAGAAAATGCCGACCAACAATTCTGTGCTGCAAAAACATTTAAAGAAATGAACTATTGTAGCTTCAGCACGTCAGACCCACATAAATGTAGAAACATCTGAGCAGCTGGACCCCAGATAGATTTATTCGTTCTAATAGGTCCAGTTAGAGATAATCATCAAGAACAGGCATATTGAATTTCTGATGGACAATCTCAACATCATAATAAAACATTGTGACCTGCTCAAAAAAAAAAAAAAATCTCACTAAATCCTCTCCCATTGTTAAATGTCCAGTGAATAATGAATAGAAACCGAATGTTGTGTAGCTTGTGTAGCTTTAGATTGAAAAGAAAACCTGTTATTAAGAGGACAAAGCACTCATAGTGTGGTGAGATGGAGTAATGTGATAGATGAGGGAGGGAGAAGAAGCTCATGAGCTTGAGCTAAAGCTCCAGTTAGTGGTTGTTGTTGCAAATAGACATAAAAAAAATGACACCCATTTCTCCTAGATAGGAGAAGCCACCATGAAGAGAAGAGGAGACATATCCACCCTGTCACCTTAAGAACAGTAGAAAGCCATAGACTTTCTCAGTGGAGCATGATTGTGCTTGTTTATGTCTGTTTATTGTGCGTTGAGATAGATATAACTGAATCAGTTTATTGATAATAGGACTCTTTATCATATCAAAGTACAACAAAAAGCCCTGTAACCTGTTCCAGAAAGCAGGTTTGACAAACTGACCATGTATGTTTTGGGTGTGTGCAGCAGGTAGTACATGTCCCTGCCAGTGTCGCAGTGTTGCTGAATTGTGTTTGCCAAGAGTTGTACCCATCTCACACTGACTCTCCATTTGAACTCCCTTCTGTGTCGCTGCTATGGGGGACTGGACTTTGATCTGGCAACCCTCAACTTCAAACTGCATTGCACACTCACTGCTGACCAGGTGCTGCTCCGCAGCAGCAGAAGAAGAAGTGGAGTCGGTGATGAGTGAGGGGCAAACATGAAATTTGTCATTTAAAGGTTTCAAAGGTCATAGAATTGGAAAAAAAAGTCTTCACGGGACAAAATGAACAAGTTAAAATTCAGTGGTTAAGTGTCACATATAGTTTGTGCTGTGGCCAAATTCATTTGAAACTTAAAATGCATCGTTTTGCGTGTATAATTTTCAAAAGCGCTTTAAACAAATGTTATGACAATACTTAAATGTACATAGTCAGATTTACAGATTTACCCTGCAGTGTGTGGGAAAGAGTGGTTTTTGTGCACACGCATCATTTAGGAATCTGGCTCCAGGTCCTTTTTTAAGTGTAAGTGTAAGTAGGTGTAAATAAAAGCTGAGCTCAGCTAATAAGAAAGTTCCCTAATCAATCCAAATATTGATCTTCTTTGAAATTAGCTGAATCAATATTTACTATTTAATGGCTCCCTCTGCAGAGCTCTTACTGTGTATGCTTCAGAAGGCACTGGACATGGTTCATAAAGTAAACTGGCCTTTATTAGATATTATTATGACATATGATCCTATCACAATATAAAAATCAAATGATGTAAATCAAGTTATCACATGAAAACAAATGATCATTCTCAGTTTAAAATATGGAACATGTCATACTTTTACAAAATTAATCATTTTAAAGTGCCACAGAAATCACAAGCTGAGATGAACAGGTGAGCTGCAGGTTCACTATGATGTCACAGACAGGTGAGCTGCAGGCTTTCGGGTTAACCGTTGTCTTCTAAAGACGTTTCTATAAATTCATGAGCTGAATGGAAAATAAAACAAGTTTGACAAGAGACATGAGATTTATCATCTCTGTGTCTCTGTAAAGAAACTCTGAGCTCTGTTTTCCAAATAAAGTGAAAGTTCAGATCTGCAGGATCTCAAATGAGATTTGAAAAAGACTCACAGCAGACGGTCGGATCAAACAGAGGAGCTCACCACCTACAGGGTTTATACATTTATTTCCTGGAGAAAAAAAAAAACAACCCCAACAACACTATGGAGCTGTGAGTTCACTGTGGTAATGGGTCAAGATTCAGAACTTTAATTTTTAATCTGGTTGGAGCTAGAACTATTAATAAAAACAGACGTAGTGCAGTGCATTTGTCCCACCTGTCTACATCTATCTGTCTTTCCATAGAGGAGCTTAGGTCGGTCAAAATAAAGCAAGTCAGTAAAGATTTTGTCAACGGACGACAAAGCTGGCAGCAGACTGTTCTTTAGATCAGCTTTCGAAATCTATTTATTCACCTGGAACCTACTGTTTGCAAATGGAGATGCTTTACTATAGACTGTACTTATGAGAAAAAGTCAAAGATTCCTTCGACTCGGGATTAAAAGACTCAAACTCTGGATGTATGATAGTGTTTTTAAACAGAGGATTGAAACATGTACACTTCAGTAATGTAATCATAAAATGCATAGACTACACAGTGGCTGCTGTTCAGTGACTGGTAAGGTTCATCCCAGGTTTGAAGACGTTGTAGAATGAAACTCCTCCACAGTAATCTAACACAGTGGAAAGGGAGATTTTAGCAGTGAGATTCCTTCATTAGACTTCTGTTACTGTCTTAACTGTTAGTGACAACACAGCAGAAATGTCATAATGTTAAAGAGGAACGTTTCATATCATGGCCACTCCTTATTCCTGCCCAGTGCTACACAGGCATCGTAGAGGCTCCTCTTATTAATGTCTGGTTAAAATAATACTTAATATTATCTCTTCCATAAATAGCTGAACACAGCGGAAAGTGGCTGTGTCTTCCACCTCCCGACTTCAATTAACCCAAATACTATATATCCTGGTAAAGAGCACCTTTTAAAGCCAGCAGTGAGCATCTTCAGCGAAGGAATGTGCTGCAGCTACAGGATAAGCATACCGGTAGCTCTGTCAGTCCTTTAACGCAGCACATGCAGATTACTGATGGATTAATGACCTCAGAATAGTTAATGCACAGGAAGTTACAAAAGAGGCCTCGAGCTTCCTCAGCATCTCATCTCAGGCAATAACGTCTCAAGAATGCCAGCACAGGAGTCTGTAATGAAAAGACGCAGTCAGGTTGTTACAGCAAATCAACCCCAATCAAATGGAAATCAGTGCACATTGATCAGTTTGTGGATTTCCTTTAGGGGTCATTGTGATATAGAGGGAAGCAGGGCATTGAGCTGAAGTGAAGGTTACAGTAATTATGTGCCATGTTTGGCTGTCTGAGCTGGAGCTAATGAGGACCCCCCTGTTAATGATTGATGTTGCACATCTGCAGCTTAAACTGCACTGAAACTGGAAAAGAAAACAGAGCGTAGAAGAAGGGGGACCCATTTTAAAGCAGCCTGGGTGGAAGACCTGGAAATAGAAAGGTGCATGCTGCTTGACTGGAGGAGCAGCATTGTTTAACAGTGTCGTGTGGATGTACAGGTCCACTAACACACTGCATCTTTGTTTTTTATTTGCTATGATTTCAGGTTCTGTCTGTGACACGATGCAAAAAGCGTTTGGGCAAATAGTAACACACTTTTTTTTTTTTTCCTGTAGCACTGCAGACATGAATCTTGATCTCTGTGGCTGCGCTTCATGGCTGTGTTGCACTTTGCAGTTTGCTGGCACTGCTCGGAGGTGCCTGGGGTAAACAAATGGCTGCAGCTATTGACAGAGCTGTGAGGTTGTGCACAGGCTGATGTGTTTTGTATTGCAGGATGGCTGCTCTCTGAAGAACTGAACTGTTGATTTGATGTGTGGATGTGGAGGCAGTGTTTGCCTACATTTTCCCAGCACAGTGCTATCTACCTGCACAGAGCTGGCTCTCTACGCAGTTGATGTAAAGGCTGCATTTTTGCATTTGTATCTCTTTATCCAAAACTTGACTCATTCAGCTGCTCTCATACCGACTGCACACACAGACTGTCGCACACGTTGGACACGCAAGCTCTGAGTTAAGGGGCTCCATCAGATGAACTAATGGTGTAAAAGGGTTTTTGTTTTTATGTGCACATAAGTATGCACACTGCACGTCTGTGTGCAGAGATCCATGTGTTTACGTGTGGCTCAAACTCCACAACAGCAATTACAACCCTCTGCCTCGCTTCTGCAATATAAATGTAAATCAGCCTTTTAACTTGTACAGGAGAACTCCTGCAGGGAGCAGGAACCAAGCGCCTCACCTCCACATAATTATGTGTTTCCTTGCTGTTACCATGCTGCCCATCACAAGGGTGTTGTGCTGCTTGCTTCCCACTGTACAATTGTTGAGAGGCTTTTGTGTTTTTCTTCAGCATTAAACACATTCCCTCTGTTGTTGGCTGAGTGGACTGGGAAATGGCCAGTTCTTAACGTAGCTCTCTCTCATTTTACTGACCAGTGTCCACATCCTCAGATGCTCATAATGCCTGTGTCATTAGGACTTTTTTTCTGTATTCTAACATCTGAGTGTGCTCCATTTAATTTTTCCTCATTATTTTTCTACACTGTAAACTAGAGATGGGGGTTTGATGCCATCTTTTTAATGAGGAGCAGAAGAAACCACCATGGGAGCAAATATATAATACATATTTTTTTTTTTTGTATATCTTCTTTGACCTTGTCAACTTCAGCCTCTGCAGATGTGGAGGGCTGTGCGCAAGGACCGGTCTAATGAAGCCCTTTTGATAAAGCCAGATAAAGTTTGCTTCTGAAGTTTTTGGTCTTATTGAGAATGGCACAAGCTTGGCTTTTTTCAAAGTCACACCTAGCTGGCTTGGGAAATAAAACTGATTGATGACTGTGACATTCATCCCTCCTTTGAAAATGGTGCTCAACACCTGCCTGTCTCTGGCAGGTTTATGAACAATTACAACTCCTGTTCTACAGCCACTGATTAAACGTCTACACACACACCAAGTTGCAGCAGATCCAGTTATCAGTAAGGATACAGACTTCATTTTAATTTTTTTAGAAAGATTGATATTGCTTCCTTTCATTTGATCTTCAAGGTTGTATTATAATCACAAATAGACTTTACGGAAACTAAATCAGTTCTAAACAGGAAAGTCAACGGCAGCAGTCCAACAATATATAGTAAACTGTCCATCCATGATACTGATCAAAACGCACTGTTATGTGCTATGACAGAGAGCTTCTACTGCCTATAGTAACATCGGCTGTCAAGGCAGCTGCAGCTTACGGCACACAATGGTTTTGCAGAAAATGTAAATAACAAGAAGAAGCCGGGCGCCTTCGTCGTGTAACTTGGTGTGTAAATTAGATAGTTAGACTACAGATGAGGGTAAATATGTTTGTAGTCTTAGTGGCACCGTGCTGCAGTGGTTAGCACTGACACCTCACAGCAAGCCATTTGTAGGTTCAAAGCCCTGTTCAGTGTGGTCTGCTTTAATTGGTGACTCTAATTAGGGGAAGTGAATGGTTGCTTGTGACGACCAGTACAAGATGCACCTCGCCTCTCCCACTGTCAGCTGAGATTGGCTCAACGCCCCCCCTCAAAGGGCTTAAAGCTGACCCTTGATCCTCCAAAATAATAACTAGCACAGTGTACTCTGTCTGTATTTGACTTTAACACAGCGTTAACTCTTCTTTTAAGTCTTCATGGTTCGGTCCTGCACCCTGGTATGACATAAATTAAATATGGCCACCGTCTGAAAACAAAACGACAAACAACATGTCATCTGACTCACTGAAGCTCGAATCAGGCCGAAGTCATAAACAACCCAGCGTGAGTCCCACTTTCCCATATCCATCAGCCTGTATCCAGCAGGCACAGAGTGGGCATCTGACATGCCTACACTTCTTCATTAAGGGACAACAACAACAAATGATGGCCTTACATGGAGCAGACAAGACTCAAGGCACGACTCAGTCAAAGTCCACAAGCCTCATCACTGCTAGTGAGTTGATAAGAAAGGTTGAGAGGCAAGGCAGTCGCTCAGGGGCAGGCTCGGGGAGAGTGGCAGCTGATAAACAGTGGAGAGCCGGCACTGAGAGTGTAGTTTATCGTAGCCTTATCTAAAGTGATAATGGTGCGGCTGAGGGTCTAATAATGAGGGGTGAGTGGGAGGTAACCTTATAGAAAGCCCTAATGTCAGATCAGATAGCTGCTAGAGAAAGGTGGAGGAGCATACACTCAATATTTTGCCCTGTGAGGCAGTGGGGGATAGTATGTGAGATAGTGGACTTGGAGTAGAGAGGTTGGGAACGGGGAGGGCAACACTATCTCCAAAAGCTATCCAGCTGCCAGATGGTGAGGGGTAGGGGTGCTTTGGAAGAGCAGGGGAAACGGCTAACGTAAACAGAGTATCCTGTCTCAAATGATGGGCTGGAGAACGTTTTCACTCCTGTCTCTATTTCACATGTCAGATTTGGGCCATTTTGTATGGGTGTAAAGAGGTTGTGGAGAGCAGTGGAGTGTTGAGGGGAAACAAGAGTGGGCCCCACACAGATGCTTTTCTCACAGATTACTGTCAAATACTGAAGCCTTCCAGTGAAGCCTGCAGCCCTGCTTTCCTTTATCTTTATTTGTTTATTTCAACTCCAGCCTCTAGCCGCTCCCTTTTACCAAGGTTTGTCTACAGTAACTATAGAGGGGCTGCTTTTATCATGCCCCACTCCCCACCACCCCGCGGCCGCAGGACCTCAGCATCCTCACTCTTTGCACTTGTTTTCCACCAGTTCACCAGCAGGTTCACAACATGGGCTTGATCATTTCTCTTTTTTTCAAAACACAACAGGATCCATCCCAACAAACAGGGGTCGGCAAATGCTGTCAGCTAACTTGCAGCATGCGATGCAGTGTGCACTGTGATCTACTCGACGTCTGTCTGTAGCTCCAGCTTCTTCTACAGCCTGAATAATTCTTGTCACACCTCAGACACATTATCACCCTGGTGATAATTAAAAATAGACTGCACCAATGTTACAATACAGGAAACAAAACCCACTCTAATCTGCTCGTCTTAATATCTTCACTCCTGAACATCTCTGACGTTAAAGTCCACTGTCAGTTTTGCTTTTGAGTGACATTTGTCCCAAAACAACTTCATTTTGTTCCAGAAATCAGATTTGTGTTATTTACTAAAAGAGAGAGAGAGAGGATGTTGTCAGGTTTGGGTCGTGTGTTTTATCGCTGATGCTGATGACACACAACGCCTATTATTATCTGTCAGGCACGGTGACCTTTCAAATGTCTGGGTGAGATTAGTAGCTGCGTACTTTGAGGTTTTCCCCAATGAAGTCACAAAAGAAACTAAAGTTCTGGTTTTGGCCACAAATCAGGTCTGCACTGACATCCTCCAACACCTCAGCTCATTAGTCACAAATACAAAGTCTTTTTCCAAACACTTGGTTGCCTTTTTTTTTTTTTTTTTTGTTTTCCTGTTGAAATTCGATAAATACAGTCACAGTCCTGCTGCTGTCACCTGAGACTTCACCCACTGTTCTCCATCCAGCTGTTGCAAATGGTTTTCATGCTTTTATATCCTCCCTCTTAGACTATTGATTTCCTTTTTTTTCTGCTTAAGCCAAAGTACTGTTATCAGGACACACTTCGTTCAAAACTTCACACCACCCAGTTCTGACTCACCTCTGATCACATTTAGGATTCAAGTCTCTTCTCCTATTATTATAGGCTTATAGGACTCTCAAGTCTTCTGAGCAAGGCCTGCTGGTTGCAACCCACTAAAGGGTTAAAATGCTGCAACGCAAGTGCTCATACATGTTATTAATTATTGTCAGGAAACATAGTGACATAGTGAAGCAGGTTTTTCTTGTCTTCGAAGAGTATTTGTGACTGTGAAGAGGCCAGGATGATTACGGCCACTGATCTCCTCAGTGAAGACGTTATTTTGGCAGTTATCAAAAACACTCTTGGTAAGCAGTGGACATTTGCAACAATCCAGATGTAATGAATTAATACATTATTCATTTGTTGTTATCAAAAGTCCTGTGTAGAGATCTAGAGAGCCGGCACGGTGAAGTGGAGAGAAACTATGTCCCCAATCATTTTTCACATCTTCTCACACATTCAGCATAATCACATCAATATTCTGGGGTGTTGAGCCTCCATGAAGCTGTCTGACGAGAGCTGCTTTTGGCCATGTAGCACTTACTTTCTGTCACCTTGATCATTTCAAATCCTGGCAAACATTCCTATAGCAGCAGTCGATCCATCAACTCCAGCATAACCAAAGGCAGCAGTGACACATTGAACATGAATCAAATAAAACATGATCGCTGACCGACTTTAAACCCCCCTGCGGTGGCTGCTGGTCAGCTTTGCATTTTTTGTTTTTAATTAGTCTGGGTTTGTGTTTACTGACTAGATTATTGATCTTTGCAGCTCATGAGATGTAGCCTGAAATGAGATGTTCTGAAAGCTCCTTTATAAAATCTCCTTTTTCAACCCCAGACTTCCAGAAGACTGAGAAAACCTTAGCCAATGATCCCAGGCTTCACCCCGTCTTACATGGACTTGAAAGCTTGATAATGTAGTCAGAATTTATGTGGGCAGTGTCAGCTCTCATGTATCAGTCTGCGAGGAACACCCTGTCATCAATACTTTCTTCGCAAACAGAATTTCTTGACATTTTCTGGGAATGTATATTAATGATTCCCTGTGTCTGCACTTAAGCCTCAGCGAGAGCAGTAAAAATCCTCATTGACCTCAGATTTCAGTGATCCAGAATACACAAAAATGTGGACTGTATTTATGTATTTTTTATTTGGTAGGTACATATTTTAATTCACAGAGGAGTCATATTTATTCCAGACCAAAGGGGGTCAAATCAAGTTAAAGGGTGGTTATTGGCGTGTCTGTCATTTTGTCTGTATACTATATAGAGGCCCGGAGCTTACACAGTACTCACTGACTTGGTGGAGTCAGGAGACCGTCGATCTGTTATTGCAAGACAAGAGGAAACACTGGAGGAGGTGGTGGCAGACAATGTGGAGAAAAAAATGATGTCAACAGGCAAGACAATGTACAGTCCAGCAGACTGTTGGTTTTTAAGCAGGACATCAGTCTGTCAGCAGAGTGACAGCACAATGTGACGGGGTGTGAGGGAGTATTTTCATATAGTTTCATAGGCTCTGATGCAAAGAGAACATCATGCTGCAGATGAAACTTTGATTGAAGGTTGTATCTGATTCAGATGTGTGTGTGCAGTATTTCCTGCTCTCATATTTCTGCTTTGCATTTCCATTATTTTGCCCATCGATTGACAAAATCAACACAGTGTATGTTTGTTACACCCTTCTATACGCCCCAACCTCCTCCTGTCTCTGACTTTTTCACTCTTTATACTGCGTTGACAGGCTTCTTCTTCTCCTGTCATAATTACTATGGCCACTAGGTGTCACATATCTAACGACACCTTGTGGCCATAGTAGTTATTATGCGTATAGCTGCACCGCTAAAAAAACATCATCAGTATCAATTTCTAACATGAAAATTTTATTGTTCTGACAATTTATTTTATGTTATAACCAGGCCTGGAGTGGCTAATTGGGAGGGCCGGGACAATTCCTAGGGGACGGATGTCCCCCCTCCCCACATCACACTGCAACAGTAGCCTATTGGTAAATGTAAACACAAGTCTAACGGTGCAAACAGCATCATTGACTGTCAGAATATCATTCGGCTCCATGGTGAGTTTAAAGTCTGTCCGTAATGAATGTAGTAAAGGTCCTCTGTGGTGCATTTAAGGTCACTGCGTTATCAGACTGACAGCACCAGGACAGAGAAACAATGAGTTCAACAGGGGAAAATGAAAAATATCCATAGATCTGTTATTGTCATTTATTCCCATTCAGCTGCTTCTCTCCAGAAGAAAATGTGCCCCCTTACCCCCGACAAATGAGTGGGTCTGAGGCATGAAACTCCAGGGCTGAAAATGAGTCCCACTCCGACCCTGGTTATAACAATATATTTTCACATTATTACGACACACAGACTTATCACTTTATAAAAATTTAATGATTTCAGTAATACAACCGTATTGCAGCCTAATACGCAGACAGTCTGTGGGTTAGGTTTCAGAGGAGGACAGTCTGATTTTGAGACTTTTGAAAGAGCTGAAGAGAAGATGTGTTGTCACACTTATCTGTCAAACACCTGTGCTAGTAACCATGACTGTGACCTTTAACCATCAGTACCTAATTGTCGGCCAGACAGTCAGCAGAGCCACCAGCTTTATAAAACTAGTTTTGTTCAGTTTGTAATGAATGTCGGTTCATACATTATCCTTGGATCAGTCTTGGAAAGATATAATGCAATATACTATTGTATATTGCACGGTATCTTTCTATGAACCAAGAAGAGATGATTGTTTCTCTGGAGAGTCGGAGCCACACAGCTCTAGGTTGAGGGTTGTTTGTGGCCCCTGGGAAGGCTGTGCATTGCCCCTTGAAGTTTTTTTTTTTTTTTGCCTTCATATGAAAGGCTGAACTGTCCAAGAGCTTTTTCGCCATGATGATCAGTGTCTGAAGGCACGGACAGCGTTTGAGGTCAGTGCCCACCTCCGGTCAAGGCTACCTCCTGAAAGCCAAGTGAAATGGTTAAATGAAAACGCTGTGCTGAACAGATCCGTGGCAGCTCCGAGAACACGTATCTGAGAGAGAACAAAAACACTGAAAACGAAAATAATGTCACATATTACCAAGCTCTTAAGTCATATGAATGTAGAAGGGTACTTTGGGGGGAAGCAACAATAAAAATGCTGCTCCTCCAAGGTGCCACATTGAGTTTGTCAAGTGGACTGCTGAGTAGGAGGGGAGGGAGAGTGAAGGAGGTCTGGCATCTCTGGGGGTGCAGGAACTATGTCAGCTCTTGTGATGATGCTAAGCCAAACTTGGTAAACCGAGGAATTTAAGTGTCTTTGAAAATCCTCAATGCTGAAAGTGAATGGTATAATACATCTAAACACTTAGAGAGGTCTGCCTCAAATCTTTCACTGATGATCCAATAGAGCTGCTCTTTACCCCGACTTCCAATCCTTCCTTTCCTTCCTCCGTCTTTGTCTCCTGCTGCCTCACTGTCTCTCCCCCTTGCACCCTGTGGGAGTATGGCACTTGTCAAGCCATGTAAAACTCAAAAGTCTTGACATAACAGAGCTGCAGTGACTCATGGGGTCTTTGAAATCATTAACAGACAATGGCATGGTGAGTGTAATGCCACTCAAACCTCCCTGGCCTTGCGCACAGTTCAACACCATCTCTGCAGCAGGAAGCCTTTTCACTGAGACAAAAATGAGATATATATATATATATGGACATCTGATGTATATA
>OMNW01004390.1:14242-36106 GCA_900303245.1 Selene dorsalis | reverse complement strand
AACCGGAACCGCGACCGGGACCCGAACCCGAACCGAACCGGGATCGGGACCAGAACCCAGACCGGGATCGGGACCGGAACCGCGACCGGAACCCGAATCGGAACCGGGACCGGGACCCGAACCGGAACCGGGATCGGGATCGGGACCGGAACCGGCACCCGAACCGGAACCAGAACCGGGATCAGGACCGGGACCGGGATCGGAACCGGAACCAGGACCGGGACACGAACCGGGACCGGGACCCGAACCGGGACCGGGATCGGAACTGGAACCGGGACCGGGACCAGGACCAGATCCGGGATCCAGACAGGGACCAGAACAGGGACCAGAACAGGGACCGGGAACTGATCTGTTCCGACGCTTCCGACGACATCTGCTGTGTTTGACTTTACATGGCTTTGAACTCTGGCTAATTTCCTTTCAAAGACTTGAAAAGTGACATAAGTCAAAAAGTCTAGCTACACACTAATCCAAAATGGCGCCCATGAAAAAGCCCTCACTTCACTAGTCGTGTGTTTTAATGCTGATTGTTTCACTTCGTTTCTTAAAGAATCTGAGGTGGGACATTGAATCAGGGTCATCTAGTGGGGAAAGTTACTATTTCTCTCTAAGTGTAGCAGAAAGGGTGGTCCTCACTTTATCTGCACACTTACCTGGAGCTCACTATGATGCCCATACAGGAGTGTGTGTGTGTTTGTATTTTGCTATGGTGATTCTTATTGATTGTAGAAATCAAGGATTTGGCAGGGATAAAGGTCTGGGAGAAATAGCCAGTAGCCGGTTCAAATCCTTGTTCAAATGAGTGTAGCCAACCACAGAAAAAATATAATAGAATATCACACAAAAAGATTAAGTACCATGTATCTTGAGTGAAGCATCCAAAATATTCCTGTTTAAAAGGTATTAAATATCCATTCAAAACTCCAACAATGGCTTCATGCAATATTCAGCACGGCTTAATGGCCAGATTAAATTAGCTTTCTGTTAAGTAGATAAATATGTTACTATTAGTGTCAGAAGGTGAAAAAAGAAAACAGGGGAGACTGAATAGATGGAGCTGAACAAAGGAAAGAGGATAAAATAGTGTATGGGCTCCAAGGTTATCTTTTATACTCCCTGGATGGGTAAGGCCAGTGGCTCAGAACAAGAAATTTCCACCCCAACATAACAAAAATCAAGACTTTTTGAAATTTATAATGTAGTAAATCCTTCAATGTTTGCTTCTATTCAAGGGATGTCAGCATCTCTATTTGTCGACCTATAATAAGCTTAACCTCACGAGCATTTGAAGGAGAATTATGTGCAGGCACAAGAAAATATCACCTAAAGGTAGCAGATAATTGTCACAGTATCATATAATGGTACTAGGAATGAATGACATGCACAATTATTATTATTTTTTTAAAATCAGAATTATTTTGGAAGCCGTTGCTATTGCCTTAAAGGGATAGTTCAGTTTTTTTAAGTGGGGTTGTATGAGGCACAAATGGCCACTAAGTATAATATCTGCAGTAGAAAAGTCTCTGCCTCCCCCACTGAGAAATACCAGCGCATCATGCTGCACAGGCAGTGAATGGTTGTGAATGGGGGACGATTAATCAGCGTATTTTCGTCGCCTACGAGAAGTCCCGTCTCAAAATAATACACCAGTTCAGGAGCAGTGCAGTGCCACACTGTCAACGGCCTGGAGGATACAGGCTAGTTGTCGGGTTGGGGTTACTGCAGAGGGTCATTAACACCTGACTTTGGCACATTCTAATAACAATAACAGAGTTTAAGGCTGACAAAAATGTGACTAAATAGAAAACATGCAAGAGACAAACAGTGAAATCAATTGAAATGAGCTGTAATAGTGGGACAAAGGGCTTTTTTAATGCCCCCAATTTAATGGCAAAGGTTCACACAATCAGACACATCAACAAATACACACACAAGTTTAATGACCCATTCTGACTGAGTGGCTGTAAATTCCTTGTTTATGATGCTGAAGCTTCATGATTCAACATGCTCACAAAAGGGCTTTTACTGTTGCTGATGACTACACACACACACACACAGTGTAGATCTACACAGAGCAAGAGGGGAATCTTAGTATAGCCTAGGGCTATACTAACATACAAACCGGCTCCCCCAGTAGTGTCAAGCATGCTAAAACTGGGACACAAAACAGAGCATTAGAAAGACAAGAAGTCTTTTTCCAGTCCAAGACAGTATGAAAAATGAACTGTACCCTCAGGCTTATCAGTTTGTAAAAAGAAGCAATGGAAGGAATAACGTAAGAAGCCATCCAAAACTAAACGCTGGCAACTGGATCATAAGACAATTACAGAGCACAAGGCCGACATCAGCGTCCTCAGCCAACACCAGAAGCAAGAGTAGCATAGAATACACAGCAACCATGTCTGAATCAGTCCTCCGTAAGAAAAAAAAACTCTTTCTGTATTTCAAGTATTTCTCTCCTTTATGCTTCTCATTCATGAACAACTATTCCCTCCACTGCTTCACCTCTCTTACTGACCAATCAATACGCATTTACACAACATTTGAAAAACATGTTGCAATTCCAAACTTCCAAGGTTTAGAGGCCTACCTTTATCAAAAGCTGTTGAACTTCCTCCAAAATCCTGACTGATTTATTCTGTTTGATTCAAGAACCTTTTATCAGCTCGCCTTAAGTGTCTTGTTAATTTTTCAGATACTCAAGGCCACAGAGAGAGAGAGTGAGTGAGTGATTATGCTGCCTTGATGTCTGTTTAGGGTGATGAAAATGAGTGTGTAAAGATATAAATTATCTAAAAATATTCAGGATTTAGCAAACTTACTTTTTTATCAATCTTGTCGTCTTACAGACCAAATTTGTTCAACAAGTGCATCATGCTACAAAAATGATTTTACTGACACTATGTTTAAATGGATTGAATATAACTGATTTTGACTCAAACTGTCACTTGTTCAACAACAACTTCATGAACACTTGCTGGATTTAATTGACTGCTAGGTGTAAACAAAATATCAGTGTATTAAAATAAAACAGTTATCTAACTGATACCAGTGCTGATGCAATATGCTGCTTTTGGAGTGAACCTTCAAAGAAGCAATCAGAGCTTTGGCTCATTAATGTGTCAAGCACCGAGGACTCAAAATAACTGTGCTAATGGCCCAGGAGAAACCTGACAATGTTCCTTTAATACAAAGCCAGAGGGCATTTGAGGACTAGCCGGACTACGATGAATTTATTTTCTGATGGGGATAAAATTAACTTGGTGGAAAAAAGTCAATCTAATTTAGCTTTTAATAGGTACAAATGAAATTAATATGCAACTTAATGAAACTAATATTGTGAATCAATTTGAACGTGAAATTAAATTTTCATAGGTAATCCCAGGTGAAACACTATGCCAAGCTGTTGTGAGGATTTGCACTAATCAAGTGAAGGGAATGGAAGAGTAGGCTCATCTGTTAGACCCTGACTAAAATCACTGTGTGGAGCAATTTGAAATGAGTAAATAGGGTTTATTTAAGAATGAATTTGAATCTATAGTTTACAGAGGTTGGAAAAGTGGGTAATTGTTTTAAGGTTTCCCCTCTGTGGCATCTGGTAAACCCATGATTTCAGAGTCACAGTTTCACAGTGTGTCCTGTCCTGTTGGGCTTTGGTAACAAAGAAGAAGAAGAACCTAAAGGTTGCTCTGAGCTCCAGAGATTGTGAGATGGAAGAAACTTCCAGGATAACTATCCCTGCACCACAGACTAAATATCACTGAAGGTCTGCAAAAAAACAAAACAAAAAAAACAACACCACTTACAGAATGTTTAGACTTTAGGAAACAAGATCCTCTGATGTGATAAAACCATGATTCTCAGCATCAGGTCTGGAGGAAACCAGACATGATACAAAGAAATGGTTGTCCTTCATGTAGTTTATCCCATCTCTACACAGGATCTCTGAAGCTCGGCCAAAGAGACCACCATCACTAACTTCTGTTACAAAGGCCCTTTGACCCCGATTGCTCAGTTTGAATGGTTGGTCAGCTCCACAGTTCCACATTTCTTCCATTAAAAAAATTACAGAGGTAGGGGTGGAAACATGTCAGAGGCCATCAAGAGAAACTGGATGCACCGGAGCTTACTGTGCCTATAGAAAGTCATCATACCCTGCCAAAACCTTTACCTTATGTCAAAGCTTTTCTGAAAAAAGTGCCACATTCAATTTTGTTTAAGATATTCAAAAAACACCTGGATTATTCTGTTGCCATTTGTGGTCAGATGAGACTAAGATTGAACTTTTTGGACCGGACTCCAATCGCCATGTTTGGCAAAAACCAAACACAGCACATCAACCAAAATGCACCATACCTACTGTGAAGCATGGTGGTGGCAACATTGTGTCGTGGGGATGTTTCTCTTCAGCAGGAACTGGGCAAAACAGTGCAGTGGCTTAAGGGTGGAAAGGTGAATGTGCTTGCATGGTCATGTCAGAGCCCTGACTTTTCCAACTCTGTGATTCTATTTTTTTTTAAATTCTTTATTCATTTTCAGAACTCTCACCATTTTTTCATTAGTTTGATGTTGTCAGGGTAGTTTCGAAAAATAAACCTGGAAAAAGTTGATTTTTAATGGGTTTTGATTTCAGCCTGTATGACAAATAATCTTGCTATTTCAAAGCGGTATGATGATTTTCTATTGGTACTATAAGTGTCTGAGTTGAGCCATAACTAAAAATTCATTTATTTCTTCATCATGAAATGGTTTTGAATGTAGACTGAAGATGAGAAGATATTTCACATTTAAATTTGAAAACACTGTAAATGTGCTGTATGGCACAGGGGAATTCTATTATCTTAATTTTATTTTGTTTTCAGACTCTGAGATTATTTGACATTTGAGATTTTTCAAGGAACTGCAGATAACATGTGGAAGGACTCCAGCATGGCTACATGACATTAAATTGACACTTGGCAAGAAAACACAGAGAAGGAAAGAGAGAGCCCAAATGAATGCATCCCACATGTCCACACACAGAAAAACTGGCAACTAACATTAAAGGCCACACACTCACACTAAAAATTAATAGTTTCAGATGTTCTCATCTGACACAGAGGCAGTCTGGAGAACAACTGCAACTGATGTTGTTCATGTGTGCGTCAGACAAAGATCCCTCTGTTTCATCAGCTGACAAATGTCACCAATGATGTCACTACTACCTCAGAGGAATATTTAAAACAGATCATCTAAAAACAGCGTGCATAAAGGGTGCATTCTCTTTTCCCAAGCACACACGCATACACACATATGTGTGTGTATGTGTGTATAAGAGAACCATGTCAAATTAGTGACACTAATGAGTGACCGACTCGCACAAAAGCACACTTTAAGCTTGGATTTTCAGTAACCACACTGTTATTTGGGAGAGATTTGTCCACAGCCAATTCAGCCAGTGAACATATTCATGTAATCCCCAAGCCTCCTAAAAGAGTTCCAGTTGAAAGAGTAAAAACAAGGGGATTTATTTGTAGCCAGGCTGTGCCGTTTGGAAAAACAAGGGCAAGTTCATTTGGATTGGATATAGACCCCCTGCTGGAAGAGAGATGGCAACGGAGTGACATCTGCACATACATACCACAACATGGAAGAACTGAAAGAATGGGAGTATATAGGGTTGAAGCCCAGCAAAAGCATACAGACATAAAACGGGTCAGTTAGGCAGGAACACAGTCAGGTAGCACATAAAGCAAAACAGACACTCACACTGCAATTCTGATTTGATAGCGGCCAAGAACGACTGACAGAGACACTGTGACAGACAAAGAATTATTCATAAATCAACCTATGCCGACTTAGGTACACAGGAGCAGCTGTACTAAAATTTAGCTTTTTATTTTTAGTCACAGGCCACCAGCTTTGTCTTTTTAAATATACCAAGTCTGGTGTCCACCACAGTGGCAGTTAATCTGAAAAACAGAACCAGTTGTTTTTCTAGCCATATTAGATGAGGTCTACTCCAAGAAGCTTGAGGCGAGAGTAAAGGGCAATGAGCTATGAGCTCTGCTGGCAGTAAACAACTCAAACAGTCAACTCTGTGTTGACTCTGGTCATGGGAGAACATTTGCTGCCTTTTTTAATTAAGATTAGGATGATGAATTTAGAAAATAGTAATAACATGGTGTTATTAGGCACATGAGATACACAAAAATGTAATATGAGAGCAGAATTTTTGATATAATGGACCTGATTGCGTGTATTCTTGCAATCTCTGCGGTTTTAAGACAAAAATAAATGGATGACATTTATTGCGACAGTGTGAGAGTACCTACTGCATTACTATCACCCCCGAAATAATCATAAAAATTCCTACTCTGGTAATATAGCAGTAATAAATAATAGGTCAGCACCCGGGAACAGGTCACAGCCCCTGTTGTCTGTGGGTCACTATGTTACAGAGACAAGAACGTAGCTGCAATTAGCCCAGAAGGTTCAGGAACACTAATGGAAATTCCAGTGAAATACTGAAGCCCCCTTACTGACCGTAACACGTGCACCCAGCAGACTCAAATAAAGAGATGTCGTAATGTTAATCATGAAATATCTACAACTTCTTAATGGTAGTGAAGGGACAGTTCACAGTATGCTCATTTTTCAAGGGATTCCAAAAGAAACAAATGCAAGAATAATAATTATTCAAATAAAGAGAGTTCTGGTCTTACAGGACACAATGGTGGCATGTCCACAACTTGTTTACTTCCTCGTTTTGTATGTCAAGCCATTAATGTATAGACCTTAAAAAAGTGCAGAGGGATGACTGATGGATCATCATCAGCTGAGGCCCAGTACAGTGGAATTAGTCTGTTGCACCCCTCTGTAACTATTCCACTGAGAATCCAGCACATGGGTCCATACAGACACACAGATCTGTAAACAACATGAAATTAGCCCATAAAAGTGTGGCTGCATGCGTGTGTCTGTGTATGTGCAGCTGTGTGCTTTTCTGTCTGTACACATGAAAGTGGTCAAGCCTGCCTATGCGTATTCATCTTTAGTGTCTATTTTTCTATTTTCACTGTAAATGTGAGTTGTTTATTGTAAAAATCTAACCAAACTGCCTACAACAGATTCTTAAACAAACTCCCTCCAAGTGACACAACAGTCAAGATAACAACAGTAACCGTATAATGCAGAACATTACAGCTATGATGGAAGGGGGTCTATCTGTAACTGTGTCAAATAGAAGCTAAGGACAAAAAAAGGCTAGACACCTGTTGGGTTTCGATTAGATTTGAAGAATAAATAGCAGTATATGCACACACACACGTACACACCCCACTACATACACATCTAAAGCGAACCATGTAAAATTGATAAAATTAGAAGCACTGAGGGGGTCTGTTTAAGTGGTTGTGCAAAGAGGAACAGGGCATGTGCACACGCAGACACACACGCCATAAACCAGAATGGTGAGGAAGCAGTGAAATTGAATTCACAGCTAAAGCTGAATATTTCATGAGGCGTGTTTTCTGTTAGTGCATCTGTGTCCTACCCAGTGTTAATGGAGATGATTTCGATTAGAGGGTTCCTCCTGATCTTGGGCAGGTCCAGTCGAGCTCCTCCAAGCCTTCGGCCTCCATCTTTCTTCTGACCCAGCAGACGAACCGAGTGGCCTGAAAACAAACATCATTTGACTATAAACCCTTTACAAACAAAGACAGTAATTGTCAGTGTCTATCTTTATGTTGCTTACTTGTGGACACACACCACCATGCAGACATATGGTGCACAGATACAGTTTAAGTATTTCCATGCTAATCCATGATATTAATACATTCAAGTAAGTAAAGAAAGTAAAAGTGCAAAAACCTCATGCCCTGAACTTAATGAGTAGGTGAGTGAAATTATTGAAACTCTTATGCAAGTAAAAAAAGGTATAGACAGAGAAAAAGTTGACTGTGTAGATGGTTGATAACGTATTCTCTTTAGTCTATAACCACACATAAACATACAACACACAGATATATATTTACGTACAATCTCTCACCCACAACACTATACCAAACAGAAAGCTTTCTTAAATTTCTGAAATTGAGAGCTAAATAAAAGTCATCATGAAACTTTGCTCGTCTAATATATATCATGGTAGTGTGAACAGGGCATAGAAAAAGGCCAAGAAGATATCGAATCAGAAATAAACAGATCTCGCTGTGCAGGAAATAACAAAATAGGCCAAAATCTGGCATTAGTTGCACCTAAATTAAATTAGGGACAAATCTGAATGCACAAACTATGCAGCTGTGCAAGAACATGATATTCCTGCTGAAATAAACCCCACAGATATTAGCAAGATAGTTACGAAATAGAGACAGAAGCAATGAATTATAGGAAGGAAAAGGGAATTTTCAATATAAAAACGCTTATTTAATCTTTTACTGTAACAATCCTACACAGCGGACATCGCTGTGTCACAGATGCAAATGAGAATTCACAGCTGAGTCTGATAGCTAATAGCTCATGATATCCAGCCTTTGGTGTGTGGAAATGGGATGCAGTAGTCTCTCCTCTCCAACCGTCTAATAGGCTACCAGCTAGAGACGTGCAGAATGGAGGCGCTGAGGGATGGAATTGTCTTCCTGTTTTCATCCGCTTTACATGGGTCTCCTGGGAGGGTGGGCTCAGGGCAGGAAGCGTGGTTATCAATTGGTAGATAAAAATGACAATCTGCCCCAGAGGAGGACAAAGAGCCAATTGGTGAGGCGTGACTGGTCGTAATATCCCAGTACAAGCAAGAAGATGAGAAAACTTCCCTCGTGGAAAACAGCTGGGACTTGCAGAGATTCACATTCGGCCATCTCTTCCTCCAGCTAGCTGTCTGTGCATCACTGGTCATGAAACAAGTATTTGAAATTATATTCTCTAATACTCTCCTCTCTGTGACTATCTCTACATCTGTTCACTGACCAATCACTTCATCCATTCATGAATACTTCCTTTAATAGTTTCATTCACCACATCTCATCTACTGTATGACTCAGTAGATATACATTATTAAACCGCATTGTAATGCTCCAAGGTCTGAAGTAAATACTCATCATCAGATTTGCACTGAGTTGCCTTTTTAACCTTGATTATGCTTTTCATTATATCCTATTTCAGAACTTAATGCAACCAATACAATTTTAAATGGCATGTGAACCTAACATATCTGCAATGAATGATTTCAAATATCCGACTGCTGACCAATCACTGAAAGTTATAAAGGAAAAGAAAAAAACGTGGAACCAATTTTTACAATTCACAAAGTGGCATCACAGAGCAAGCCTAACCATAATGGCTAGCATGCTGAGAATGAACAATGGACCTTGAAACTTACATCTGGGTGATGTGCAATTTCACTGGCTGAAAAAAATGCATGACAGTAATTTAGCTTTACCTCAGGCCTACTGGTGAAGGACTGCGGTAGACACTGTTATGAAATTCCATATTTTTTTTCCAGATTGTTGATATTATGCATTTGTTTTTGATAGTTTTAGCTCTGGGAAAATAAAGTGACTAGTATCTAACTGCCTGCACAGACTCATCAGGAGAACGAGATTACCAGTAAATTGCTGGATTTCTAGATGTTTTTTTCCAAATTATGAGATTGACCATTCTCATCAAATTTGAAAATTGCTGCTTCTCTACATTTCTTTTTTTTTTTTGTCCTCTAAAACTTCATACGACCCCTGTTGATGTGACTGCCACTGACGGCTCCAAAAAATAATCTCACTACCAGCATGGAATCACTCCAGGAGTGTACCCAAAGCCAAATTCAATTTCAGGGCCTGAGGGACCGTGAATGGGAAGCAAGAGATTAAATAGCTAACTTGAGGTACTGAAGAAAACCGAAGAAGCTGCTCTATTTGTCATCTCAATTACAGAGTTTAGAGAGGTCGACTGCTGTGATGGGCAACCCCACCCAGACATGGGGGACACACATTGCCCTGCACCACATTTTCTTGTTACTGACTGGTCTCCTCCTTTCCCCCCTGCGATTTTACAATCTCTCTTTCCTTTGTTCTTTTCTCTCCTTCATAAATACAAACCGACATAAATCCTTCTATCCAACTCATAACGGGCCGTCATAACATGCTCGGGAAAAAGAGGGAGGGAAGGCAAGGATAGATGGATGGAAAGGTTGATGGATGGATGGTTGGATGATGATAGAAGAAAATACATCACAGATGAAAGATGTACAGGATAGCCAGATGGATGGTTGGATCACAGAGGTAGGGAGCTAAAAGGACGACCTATTGACCTGTGTCTGATGTCTCATAAGTGGTGGGTCTTGTTGTGCTCCCTGGTTTGATTGTAAAGCAGCAGGCAGGACTGAGGGGGATGGGGGTATATTAGAAAGAAGGGACAGAAGTGGCAGATGAGCTGGACAGGGGGAATATAATGCCTGTCATTTATCCTCCTCGAAGATCAGGCCACTGGACATGTACAAATGTATTTGGAAAAACTTTATTTTCTTGCGAAACATTAGTAAAATTGATTTTGATGGGAAATGGGTCATATACTCATTAAACACATCACTTAATGCAAATATCTCAAAGGAGCACTACCTTAAAGCCATTCACCGAGCTTTCATGCTTGACAATGACAAGCTACAGTATAGAACTTGCATTTGTCACTTCCAGATGGGAAGTCACTGAGCATTAAAGACAATGTTCATAACAGCTTCAGATGACTTCAAATGCATATGTATGCAGCAACGTGTCTCTTGATACCTGCTCATTTCCTCCTTCTCCTGTCTAACGGTCTCTTTCTATTCAGCACTTTCTATTCTATTTCATTGGCACACACAAACAGTTTGTGTATATTGGTGAAATAAGGATCATGAGGTTATGGATACAATATAGCCTCTGATCTGTAGCTAAGTAGATACATTAGCCTGTCTAACCTTTTCTGCCCCCCGTCTCTGTGTCACACCCACTAAATCTAAGCTGTTTCTAAAGACAAAAGAATATCAGGTGAAATAGTATTATCTGAAGCCATCATCTCAGAGATAGAAGATCAATATTGGTAGACCAATAAAAAGATAAAGACATAAAAAACCTACATAAAGACAGAGGTATCTATATTTATAAACGGTGCAAAGATCAGACTTCAAAACAAGTCGACATTCACTTATGATTGAAAACATTAATAACATATTTTCCAGCCTTTGTGTGGGTTTCTATACAATTTTGTCTTTGAAAATGAATATAAATATATATATTTATTTATTTTGTCTGTATTTTGTTTTTCAGTACCCACTTCACTTCATGTTTTTGTTTGCTGAGTATCACAAGGAAACATAAAATCTGGTTGGGTGCCCTTGAAAAAAATGTGTGGGTGTCGGTAGTGATTATCTTACAGATCTGCCAGTAGGATGGAAATACATGATAAAGCCAAGCATGTGTTACCAAGAAAATCAACATCTGGCACAGGTTAAAAAAACAAAAAGCTTTGTGACAACAACACCGCCACCCATCAAATCACTTACACTGGCGGTGGTTGTAATGTGTGAGACTGAGTGCATGCTCAGCAACCCAACCTGAGATATCTCAAGTATACTGTAAGAACATGTTCCAGTATTTACAATGGATGGATGGATGGATGGATGGATGGATGGATGGATGGATGGATGGATGGATGGATGGATGGATGGATGGATGGATGGATAGACGGATAGACGGATAGACAGATAGACAGATAGACAGATGCACTATTTACAGTGGTGAGGTCTTAATGCAGCGACAGCTGTTAAGTTCTTTTTGAGTCAGAATGAATAGTCTCTCACCTCAAGAACCGAGCTCATAAAAGCATACTAGTACTCATATGGAAAACAGACCTGCAAGCAATTTTTGTACAGCAAAGACCTGCATCTATTAGCAGTTCATTGAAGTCAGTATTTTAGTAGCCATTACAACAGGCAAATCCCCGGGCTTAAAGGTTTATGCCCAGGCCTCCGAGCTGAAATAACAGTTCTCAGTTTATACGAGGTCATAAAGAACTGTAATGATACGGAGGAAATTAGTTTCCATGGAGGGGTGAAGGAGGGAAGAAAATGGGAGGGAAGGAGGGTAGAACGGAAGACGAAAAGAGGAGGGGAAGACATCAAAAGATTCAGAGAAACGGGTGGACGAAGGAGAAAAAGGAAGAAAAGGGAAGGAATGAGCAAATCAGAGAGTGAGTGAGTGAGTGAGTGAGTGAGTGAGTGAGTGAGTGAGTGAGTGAGTGAGTGAGTGAGTGAGTGAGTGAGTGAGTGAGTGAGTGAGTGAGTACGTGCATGTGTGTGTGTGTGTAGCCAAACGATTTAGGGTTGATGACACATTGTAAAATTAATCCTCAGTTCAGCTGTCCTTCATTAGAGTGAGGCCTGCAGTGAAAACTAGTCACTCATACACACACACACATACACACGGCGTAAACTCAATCTGTTCTTTATTAGAGAACAGCTGGGGGTGTATGACAGCTTGACTGGACACTCCAACACTGTAAACTCTCTCTGACCTTCATTAAACAGCTAAGTGCGGTGGTTCACTAACAGTTTAAATGGATGACCTAATCACTGCCATGTGACTCGCTGTCAGCCTCTCAGACAGAGACGACCTCTTAACAAGCTACGCAGGCAGCAAGACAGATAAGATCCCAAAACAACACAGATGACTTTGCTTTTAAATGTACAACGTCAGTCCTAATCACTGGCCTTACTGCTCAGTGTAGCAGTTGCATTTGGTATCATTAAAGTCGCTGTACTTTACTATACTATACTAGAATACCTAAATACGTTGAACAATAGTGAATGTTGTATTAAGAACAATAAATGTGAGCTCTCGTACAGTACCAGACAGTGATATATTCCTATTTTTGACAGTCCAGTCATTCTTAGCCCTTGTATTCTGTCAATAAGTGGATAGATGACTGAAAATCATTCATACATGGAGCCGGCACTCAGGAACTTCATTTCCTCTTCCAATACTAAAACAGCTCTCATTCATTAATTAGTTGATCGGTGCATTGCTCCTCATTCACTCAAACTTGTGCGTGTCAAAATACCTTTAACAGCCTCGTCCACTACTTCCACCACTCGATCAATCTGCTGGACCTGAAATGCAGACAGACACACATGGGAAAAGTTTATTGACACAGACAAACCGAGTCCATACAAACCAAACAAAAGCCTGATATTGACAACTCACAGACACACATTTACTGATCCACATTTAAACAAGGTGCGCATGTAAATAATGGTACACAAAGACAAACAAGTGCAAAAAGACACAATCACACCCAATTCCCTTTAGCCAGGATGAAGTGATATGGATTTCCTAAATGCCTCTGCGTGTGTATGTAGCTGCAGAACCGCACATTATGTATCAACAGAGACAGTATGGCATTAGGAATCCATGGATGAGAACAGAGGCAGAAAAAGAACGAGGCAGAGAAGGAGGAAAACAGATGAAGAATAGAGCAATATAACATCCTTAGACTAATGTGAACAATGTCTTAACCCCGTAAAACCCAAATATAGTAAAAGCTATTGAAAAATAAAATTCAACCACTCAGATGTTGTAGGAGGCCGTTGAGGCTGAAAATGAAGTGTTTTCAAAAATGTTCTGTTTTTGTAAGATTTTAGGGAAATGTTGGGCTAAGCAGAATCTCCTGTATTTGAACCTATTGTCTGAACACAGTCCATGGTTCAAAGTTTCATTTGGAGGGTTGACTGCATTTTGCTTTTGTCCCAGAACAGTACATAACACGAATAATAACCTCAGTGATATTTTATGAAAAGTCATTTATTACAAAAAAATGAACTTTGATGAACGCAATGCAAAGATGAACATCACACTTGCTCCATTTCCTTTTCGTGAGTGTTTACAGGTCTTCCATTCTTTTGAACACTGTACTTATTTGTGTTTGTTGTCAGAGCTTAAACCACATGCTCGGACACAAACTTTCAGAAGTATTGCAGTGGTGCAGGGAGGGACATTACACCTTCTGTGAGAGCTGGACCAGTAAGAATAGTATTTAGACCAGTATATATAATATGCATATTACTGGCGATACCAGTCATGGAGCATGGTCTGTTTTTTTGGTCAGGGCTCAATGTCCACATTGGCTGGGCAATAAGTTGTTTTTTGGTTTACTTTATCCACTTGTCCACAGGTATTGTCACCTGACTCTTCATCACTTGCATCAGTATCATCTAATTCCATGTTCACATCACTCTATCCATTTTGGACAATAACAATCACATCCTTCACACTGTATCAAGTATCTGTCCTTGCTGGTGGCATTCTGAAATGGAAAAAATAAAACTGAAACAGATTTATATGTATATGTATAAATAGCACACATGCTTATTAGGTTGTAGATAACCTGCAGGAAAAGTTGTGGTGGTAGGGAAATTGACTCCAATATAAAGTGTTTACACATTCACTCATTTCACTATTCACACAATACTGTCTGGCCAACCTATTGTACTCTCTGATTATCATCTTGAAAGGTATGCAGTCAGCCCCCAACTTACCAACACACCCTACACTCCTGACCATTACCACCTCCAAGCATCCCCCAAAACTGCTTTGACTATGAATTGATTATAAAAAGAGACAGAATTTCTTTAGAAAGTCTTGCTTTCTGTGATAAGAGGAAACTTCTCACAGAATTGAAGGTAGATGATTGATGATGATTAAATTGATAAGACATGGGAATATATTTAATTCCCATATAAATAATATAATACATCATAAAATAAAATATCTGTAACAAAAAATAAGGCTAAGAGCTTGAATGTGTAGAACATGTATAGTTTAAAGTTATATTGTAAAAAAATTTGACTGAAATTCCTCTCAAAAATTATGTAAGGCATTGTACTTACTTGAATCTGACAGATTCAGTCCACTAAATTGAAGTGATGTTGCACAACCAAAAATTTGGAAATTGTTTGACTTCTTGACATCAGGGTGGGCGTGATATACAAATGTACGATCCAAAAACACTGTGACTGAACAATAGGACCCAATGACTATGTTAAAGTAGTTAATGTTGATGTTGTAATTCTGCAACAGTGGGTCTTAGAGGGTTAATTGTGTTATGATCAAGAGAGAGTTATCCTCTACAGTGCCTCCAATGAAGAAAAGCCTGCGGCTACGAGGGCAACTCTGAAACAATCCTACACAAAATAATCTGGAGAGGAAAGGGAGGAGAGTGAATGACAGGAAGAGACAGAGAGGGGTGTAGAGAGGGACAAAGAAGTGGGGGAAGGAAAAATAATTTCTTGTGCCATTATTTCTCTTTTCATTCCTCCCAGCATCCCCTCCACATCTACCGTAATTGTTTCATTTTCTCTATGCTCCATTCAAAGCAGCAGCTGGCAACCCTACTCACAGTAAGGTTCAGGTATCGTTTACAACATAGCAATTAATTCAAATCTCACGTTTCAATTCTGGTTCTTATTAAATCCTACTTTATGTTGCTGGAATATTGGAAAGATAAACCCTCAGCAAGCACTTTATTATGAACACCTGTACACCTACTTCGTCATGTGATTATCCAGTCAGCCAATCATGAGGCAGTACCACATTCAAGTGTGTGTCTCTGTTTGTGCTTTGTGTGTGTGCATTTCCAGCAGAAAGTCAAAAATTACTTGGTTCCTTTTGGTTATTGATCAGAATTAAGGACAATAAAAATGGTCTCCTTTTGGCCTTTCACAAGTGGAATAGCAAGATGGTAACAGGTGTAGTGTTTACCAAATGTTATGTGCATTTTTATCCATATTCCACATAAATAAATGCAAGTTCACAGAATGTTCAAACAAGCATTTCTTCAAATTAGCATGTCCTAACTGCCATGTTTACATTCCTGCCCTGAAGCCCATATAATCCTTCAGCCCACAAGCAAATTCTAATTATTATACTGATGACAAAAGCAGGTATTAGTGGGTTTGTGTCTAGTCTAAAAGTGGCTTTACAAAATGAGAAATGTCTTATTTACACATCGGTTATTATGAAGAAAATGATGAAGAAGTGAAGGTAATACCCTTTCACATACACACATCATAAACAGCAATAATTGGAAGTGCATGTTCTTTGTTAGTTATTACAAAAGGAATGACAAGAGAATAAACAGATCTCACAACATTCACTTGTATAGCACACATACGTAGATACACACTGTAAGCAGAGAAGACTGATGTGCGTGCATCTTATGCTTACAACTTTGCTTACCCCATGTAATCCTCTGATTACCTAGCCAGCATTGTGTGTCTGTGTGTGGTTGTGTGTAATGTGTCTCTGATATAAGATGTGGCATGTCTAGTCCAGAGTCTACGAGATTGCGTGACTGCCTGTGTACCTTACACACAATACACTGTCATTCATTTCACAGCAACTTCACGGGAGAGCACAACAGAAAAGCACATAAAAGCTGGCACACAGGTCTATTAAACTGGATGAATTCAACAGGAAGCGCTTGTTTTTAACTACACTCTTTATCTAGCCTTTAGTGCAGTCACTATATACAAATTCACAACTGCCTATTTGCATCTAATTTGCATAACCCACCAACTGCCAGTGTCACTGCATAGTTGATTGTAACTACCAAGGATACACAAGGGGAGTCTGTGCGCACTCATACCTGTCTGCATCTCTGAACCGTAGGTGCCTGTGCATGCATGCATCTGTCAGCGTGCGCTTGTTTTTCTATGGTTGTGAGGACGACTGTTTGTTTAAAATCAGTGTTTTAAGGACACACTGGCCAGGTCTCACAACCTCAAAGGATTCTCTGAGGGTTAAGACAGTTTTAGGTTTGAGGGTGGGGTTAGGTGTGTGCGTGTGCATGTGCGTGCGTGCGTGTGTGTGTATCAATGCACAATTCAATCTCCTCCTGACAATGAAAGGACCAGCAGTGGTAAACTTCCCAGCTGTTTCTGCCACCCTGAAGGCTATTACATATATAAACCCATTTATCCTAAAGTAATTCTATTATACATACACGCCACTTGACTTGAATGTAATTATGTTACACACTGGCATGTTTACTTAAATGGAATTGCATTATTTATGGTAAAGGATATTTAACTTAACATCTGAATCACCCCACGCACCCCCCCAGTGCATTATTTTGTTAAGACAGTGGCATTAATGAACATTGGACACTGAGCTGTTCAATTTATCCCCATTTTCAACGACACGGTTTGTTTTTTATGCAAGCAAATAAATTCTGCATTATGTGAAATCAAGATCAATGTGTTTTGTGGTGGCACAGCTTGGTGAAGAAAATAATGCATTTGCACAACACTTCTCATTTGAACAACTGAATACATGCTTTCTTGAAAATGCGGGAATTATCAAGCTCTGCTAAACATGGATTAAACGTCTGAATGTGTGGTACAGACATGTTTGCATTACACATCGCTTCGCTGCAAGGACTACTTGAATATTTTTTTTATTAATGTCGGGATGTCTGATGTCCTTTTGTTTAAATGACTGGTGGCCTGGAAGTAAGAGCAAACAAAAAAAACAAAACAATAAACCCTTCATTAAGACTCTTCATTTGAAATGCTGCAGACTTGAGACGTTTAAACTCAATACGACTTTTCAGGGCTTGTAGAGTAGGGTGTAAAAAACACACTAACTAGTTTCCTCTTGTGATTGCTGAAGTGAAATAGATTTTAAAGAAAATCAAATAGTTGTTCCATATTATATTTTGCAATGCACCAGATGATTATAAGTGAAAATTCAGGTCTTTAGAGGGTGCAAAATTAGCAAAACACAAACTCACTTGTTCGTATTTTACACTTTTGGACACTAGTGCAAATGGCCCTAAACTTCTATTTAAAATAGTTCCTTGTCTCTCCTATTGTTAAATTTGCATATTCCTATGATTCCTCTGAAGTTAACTGAGATTTTGCTGTTAGCCACAACATATTTTGTGTGGTCTGTTAGCTCTCTGCATTTTCTGTAATCCTCCCTCTTCTCTCACTTCACTGAGAACACTACAAAAAAAAAAGAGGGGCAGAGTGTCCTGTGGTGTCTGTAGGGACTGCAAGCTACAGAAACCAGTTGATCCTCAGGGCGCTAAGCCAGGAGCTCTTGAAATCATTCACTTGTCTCTTCAGACACTCTCCGTCTTTGTCCACACATTATATAGCACTTGCATTAGTATCGAAGGGGTTTGCATTACAACATGAGAACTTACGAACTTAACATTTATCAAAAACATATGGTGTTATTAAAACTATCACTCAAAGACATACTCATTGATCCATGTCAGCCCTCGTGTTCACAGGAAGCACTGTGGTTGATCATCTGTCTATGAGAATGATGATGAGCAGTTCATGAGCTGGTGCAGACTAATTAAACATCAATGTCATTTGCGTCAGTGTCACTTTTCCTCATTTAGTCCTCAAGTCTCAAACACTCTATGCTTCCTTTCAGTTTGCAGCAGTCTCAGGCCATTATCTCCTCTCCTCGTGTCCACCACGTTCTCGAGGTTTTCACCCTCCTTCAATCATACATTCTTCCTTCTTTTCTACTCCCTATCCTGTTCTTCTTAGTGGTCTCAGTTTTGTGTCCTGGGGATGTTTATTGATCCACAAAGCAGCGGGGAGGCCAGAATAGAACAGACACAGCAGGTTGGCAGCAAGGTGAATGACAGGTCAATCCATCTGTATCTCTGTGTGTACGTGCATCTGTCTGTCTTACTGTACAAATTCCTCAAAAGTTGCCCACTAGGCACAGGTGAAGACCAGCGAAGGCACCAATGCAGATATACAATATATGTTTATATATGTTGTATGAGCATATTCCTATATTACTCGGAACATATCTTTCAGATAAGCAAGTTAAAGTACACATCCACACATATAAATCCATACCCCAATGATGCTGAGTCCTTTGAGATAATCCATCCGTGGCTGGGCCTGGGGAACACAACCGGCTACTACAACCTTTTTCTGCTGTTCTTGGGCTTTTCTGTAAAATAAAAAAAGGGCAAAGAAAAAGACAGAAGAAGAGAATATTTATTAGAAGATAACACAGCAGTTTCGCACAATTCCTACTAAATGTGAGAAAAATGAGAAGACTGCTGGTCCCATACAAGCACACTACGGTCTCAAAATTTTGAAGTACACCAAGCTAAATTCAAAAGGGTTCTGGAATGGCTAATCTATTACAAGTGTGTTACAGATGTCCGCATGTGACCATCAGTGGGGACATAGAAAGGGAACTTCCCACAGATTGTGTTTTTTTTACTCCAGATGCCAAACAAGTAGCAGATACTTCTACATCATTTATGGTCAATGTGCCAAAAGAACACAATGTCTGTGAAAGTTTCTTGCTACAAGGAGAGCTGTTTCCCCAGTGGCATGTAAGCTATTCCCTCCTGAAATGTCCATGAAGAGTCCAAGAAGAATTTACTCAAGGCTCAAGGTAAATCCCATGGTCCCAGTTCAGTTATGTGTCTAAGATAAATATAAGTTTGTTATGTCTGGTCATCAGACGAATTTTCTTTAGTTTTTTTTTTTTTATTTGGTTTAAGGTGAGAGCTGTTAATTCTTCTGTGGTAAACAATACAGATTACTATTTAGCTGTAATGATCACATCCATACTCAGGTCACAACAACTGAAACATCTCCATCACTCCTCAGCAATCTGCTGATGGAGGTCACAAGATGTGGCCAAAAGCTTTGAATGAATCTATTATGTTACCTTTTGTTTAAGTTTTTGTCAGACTTATCCAATATTACAAACCAACAATGACCCTTTAAACCTTTTTCATATTTCATGTTAAGAACTCAGAATACTGTCATGTCCTATTATGATCACGATCAACACAGAGGCTAAAACTCATCAAGTCACAGCTAGGGTTCCACATGTACCACTGAGAAATCACACATTGTTTATAGATCAGGAAAGGGCTGGTTGATATATGAACATGAGAACAGCATGGTCTCAGTGCCTATATGACCGAGCCAAGTTACCCTTGTCAGCCTAGCGTTACCCGGTAAGACACCCTGCTGGCTCTTTAGTGCCCCTGGAGCCAGACTATCGCTATGTATATTTACTGCCATGGAAAACAGTGGGTCTAATGAAAAGCTGTTCTACAGAGTACAAGAGTCAGTTAATTCATACTGTTGATGAAAGTACCATTGAAACATGAAAACATTAAATCAAATTCACAGTATCATTTTTCTGAAGCAGGTCACTACATCCGACACAGCACCACATGTTAAGGAAATGTCTTAAGACATCCATTAAGATGTAAGACAGTACAAGAGCACCACGAGGCTACTGAACGCAAGTAGAATCACAGTTGCAAAATTCGTGATTTCAATCAGTACAGATGGAAGAGGAAAACACTGCACAAAAATATAAAAAACTACAAGATTAAACTCTGGCAAAAACATGATCTGGTCCTGCTGAACATTGGCTGATCATTCCTCGGTCAAATGAAATCAAAATAAATATTTTTGGATCTGATGGAGTCCAGCATGTTTTCTGTGGACCTGTCCAGGACTACCACAGTAACTGCACAGTGCCATGAAACATGTAGTGCACTGATTCCAGGCTGCATGAGTGCAAACGATGGAAAGGAGATGACATTTACAAACGGAACTATAAATACAAGTTGGTATATCTGAAATACTGAATGAAAAGCTGTGTCCCAGTCTGAAGGAGCTTGGTGGGAATTTTCTAACACAACATTGATCCCCAACATACAAAGGTTTGACAATGTCAAGTTAAGCTTCACTTTGCTAGGTGCTTTATTTTGAAATATGTTGTTAAAGCTCTACACACTCACTGATGACATAACAGAGAAAAAGCTTCAGAGACTCCAACATTGATGCATCCTTAATCATAACTTCATTACTCCCTCGCTTGGCCATTCAGATTTGTAGGGCTAGCTCTGCTGTGGGGGCTCAGCCAAAAATCACACAAGAGTTTTCAAAGGGGAAGACGGTCTACTATCAAACTATCAACTTGAATCCAATTGAAAATCTTAAGGGTTTTTTAAAATGGAAGGTTGAGCGACTAAACCCCTCCAGAGCAAAGAGCAGCTGAAAAGGATGATGGGTGAGGAACAGGAGACCATCCCTCAACAGATTTCTGTAAGACGACCAGGGTTGTCAAAACTGGCATCAAAAAATAAAAGGTGGATATACAAAATAATAAAAAACAAAAAAAAAGTAATGCCATAAGAGTTTACAGACATTAATTGTAGCTCATTCTTTAAATAAACCTTTCATTATGATTAGTTTAATTAGACAAACATCACTTTGTGGTCATGATAGTGACCATAGGTGTACAGAACAGAACAGAATACAGTGATGAAAAGAGTTGGGGTAAGGTATTTTGCAATGACTTATTATTAGTAATGAAAAGAAGAATCCCATTTCGAAGATGATTTGAGTTGAAAAGGGTTAGGCAGATAGCAAAATAGTGTAGCTAACCACAGGGAGAGTGTGTGTGTATGTGTGTGTGTGTATTTGAAAGTGTGCCTGTGTGCATGCGAATGTACTGTATGTGAGTCTGTATGTCACCTCCAGTTAGTGGCAGTGAGATTTGAGACACTCGGTCTGTCTGACAAAGGCTTTTGGAAGAGCTGCCCAGACTCCGCCATGAATCTTTAATAATGAAGCCTCCTGACAGCTGGAGCGAGAGAGGGAGGGAGTGGAAGGAAGGGGGGAGACATGTAAGTGAGGGAGAAATCGTGGGAGGACAGAGGAGGAGCAAAGAAACTGGATGCGAAAACTGTCAGATGTGTTTTAATTCAGACTGTGTTTGTATTCTTCAGCAAAACAAAGACAGATAGTGGTGGAGTTGGGAGGGGGTGGGGGGGGTTAGAGAG
>OMNW01004390.1:1769-14222 GCA_900303245.1 Selene dorsalis | reverse complement strand
AGAGAGCAAAGTAAGCAGGGAGAGAGAAAGGTGAAGGCAGACAAACAACTCTGTTCAAAGCCAGTTTAGACTGTCACGTGAATGAGGAATGGAGGGATAGATGAAAGGTAAAGTTGGTGAGAGATGAGTGGATGGATGAAGGTAGGAGAGATGAAGGCAAATGCTGAAATGTTTAATGATTATTCTGAGCTGTTTGTATTATTCAGGGTTATTTTAAGTCTCCTCATCTTTACTTCTTAATCTAACTATTTATTGGCACACAAGTGTTGGGCAAGTAACAACAAATCACATAAGATGCCAAAAAAGATAAAACAAAGAAAGAAGAAAGTCTGTTGGACATGATGCCTCACCACAGACAAAAGGCTTTTAACAGCACATTCAGAGAAACTGTGCTTCCATTGATCCTTGGAAATGTATGTTTTTATTGTTTATATGCTTTCAGGCGTTCCTCTGTTATGATATATGGTATACAATAATATCCACCCACTACAACACTGTTCTGGTGTAAACAGATCCTGAAATCAAGCAAAGGCATTTCAGGTTGTAGCTGTAGACTATCATGACACGAGCGAACACTTAAAGGAGGAGTGACATAAACTTTCAAGGCTGGGAGAAGTGAGAAGACAAAGTCAAAAAAAAAAGGTATTTATGTGCTCAGAGTGGCTTGTTCTCCTCTCTTGGTTCCTCATGAGGAACTCACACTGGCATCACTGTACACAGACACACACACACGCACACAGCAGGGGTGCGTCTGCATAATTCACACCGTCTCCTGCCAAAATGCGCCAAACGTTCCTTTAATGCGCTACTTGCTCCCCGCCCACAGACCCAGAGTCCTAGCTGACACAGCGAGTAAGCAGACAGCGCCTGATCCGTCGCCTCAGCGCCCCAGGGGGAACAGGCCAATCACGTCGCACACAGTTCCTGGATGGGATGAGATGGAATGGGATTATGTGATGCAGTTGCCGTGGTGATACTTTTGAGCCCGGCTGAGCGCTCGCTGCCAGTGACCCAGACCAGAGCAGATGTCCCCTGAGATCAGAGGACGAGGTGTGCTAGCACGCACGCACGCACACACACACACAAACGTTTCCTTGGCTTCCTTGGCACCTTGCCCTAAATCTCTGCGCCCTCCTGTCAACTCTGTGCTCTCTATAGCCTCAAGACCACACACACTCGCACCCACACACATGCTCTGAACATACTGAACATATACATACCATTGGTCACGGATGGCAACAGCGTATAGTAGTTATGCATACATGTATGACCTCTGTGGTATGTATGGATGGTCGGGAGAGCCGTGCTGTACATACAGGTTTTTAACAGCTGAGTGGACACAGTGAATCAGTCAAATTAGACCGGACTAAATGTCCAACTGAATTGATCAGGTCGACTCGGAGAAGCCCCTTGCTGTAAATATGACATTAAAATAACTCTAGTCATTTAGATGGACCACATTGCATGACCTATATAGAGGCCTTTTCAACTTCTTTAAAACAAAACTTGAAGTGAAAGACGCGCCCATCCTTCATAGATAACATCTCCTGTAGTTCCACTTACATGACTGCAGTGTGTGTAAGTACACCAAAGTGCTGATGATCTCACAGCTGGCACAAACATGTCACATCCTAAAACTTCTATGTCAATCTTATAAAATATGATCAAAATGTCAAAACAAAAAAACATTGTTGGAATTTATTGGTTTCTTGTTGTTATGTATTTGTCCTTATAATTTCAACAAAGCATCCACTGTGTTCCAATGTTTTTTGCATTCATTATCCTGAACATACGGAAGGCATGAACTTCAGTCCATCAGAAATGCCTTGCTGGTCCTTCTAAGTTGTCAGCATTGAAACCAAGACATAAAATTAAGGCAAAAACACATGGAATCTAATGAAGAACAACTTTTTAACACTGACCTTGTTGAGACTAGCAGTCTTTGTGGAGACAGAAGTCTGGTTCTAATGAGACAAAATACATTTTAAAGTCCTGATTATGGCTCTGTGTGTGTATGTGTGTGTGTGCGCATGTGTGTGTGTGTGTGTGTCCTCTCAATGACCCTCCCCGCTGCTTAACACCCTGAGTCCTATACAGATAGCTACGTTGGGAAGGGTGAGCTCATTACACACACAGAGCAAGCCATATGCTGCATAACATGTGAAGGGATGAGGTCATACTGATACAAGTAGGGAGGAAAGGTTGTATAACTGAGATGTACAGATTTGCATCATTGTTACCTCTGCGTGCGGCTTGACACCAACAACCTTTGTCTATGACCCATCCTGTTAAGAAAAGTGAATAACAATGGCTGAATGTCATTATATTGATTTTTTTTTTGCTTTCCGTCATAAAAGCACTGCATTAAATTTTAATTAGAACAACTGATATATTATTAGTGTATTCCTACTTTCTCTGCCCCCCCCCCGCCTCTGCTCCCTCTCTCATATTTCTGCTGTCCTTGCTCCTCAGTCTCCTCTCCTCTCCTCCCTCATCCTCTCATCTGCACTCTGACAGTTGTTTCTGGCTGAGTTGACTGCAAGCCAGCCAATCAGCACACTCCTGACCTCTCTGCATTAGCATAAGCAGCAAGGGGCAAGGTTAAGTACCCATCAAGCTTCAGTAATTAAGATGTGAGCTGGTGTGTGCACTGTGCATGAGTGTGTTTGACTGTGAGCGAGTGAGAGAGAGAGTGATAGATTTAATGTATTCAATATTCCATTTCCAATATTTTCCACTTCTTCAAACCTCTCCTACTTACACAACAACACTCCTACACTTGGTCACTGTCCCAGTTTCAATTCCACAATGGCTGTTACAACCTAATGCAATACCTTAACTTACTTATCTACGATCTACTGAGGAGAGCCTAATGTATGTTTATTTGTTTGATGCATTATTCATTTCCATATTTATTTGCCTGTGTGCTTCTGTCTAGCAGCAGCTGCAGTGATAGGAGATGCATCTCCATCACTGGCTGACAGCCCAGACTGAATGAATGTGGAGAAAACACATTCTGTTAGTCTAATGTAGAATGCAGCTTCTCCTCTGCGAATAAATGTTCTGGAAAAGTTTACTAAAACAACTGTCAAAACACAAACAGTATAAATAAAAAAAGAGCTAACTCTGGGCTTATGGGATATGACTGCCGACAAACAAAAGTAAATGAAAGCTGTTAATGTACCAGACCAGGGGCATCTGAGAAATGTAGCTGGAAGGGAGAAAGAGAGGGAGAAAGAGGAGGAGGATTAGCATAAGAGTGATTGACTGGAAACTGTCAGGACATCTTTTATAAAGAGGTAAGGAGCAGACAGAGGAGAAATAGGGGAAAATGGAAAGTAGCCGCTGGATAGAAGAAATAAAAGGCAAGAAAACAAAAGATGAAGCAGGGAGAGACAGTCAGTGAAAGTCTCTACGTCTATTAATCCCAGTCTATAAGATTCCAGTTGAACTTAAAATGTGACAGACTTTCATTATGACACCCTGTCTGATAATTTCCCAAATTATCGTAAATTCCTTAGAAAACAGAGGATGTAATCTGTTTTATGGGGTGTGAGGGAAAAATGTGTTTAGAATAGGAACAAATGATTTTAATGTGAAACAATATAAATACTTAAAAAACCCTTCCAGTGTACAGCTGCTGTGTCTAACTGCAGTCATCTTTATGTCTTCTGAGCTTGTTGCATATATTTTACAGATTGCATTAATCAATAATGATATTTTGAAAATATCAATGTATGTATATCTTTGGCCAGTTATGCCAGTTATAAGAAAATACAAAAAATACAAAAGTCTTTTTTTAAAGTGAAGATGAGTGGAATATGTCAGGAGGAAGAGGAAACAAGGGACTGAGAACTAGTGAGTTAAAAGAGGGGAAAAAAAACAAACTGCCAAGAGCGGAGATCTTCATCACCAAGTAGGGAGTGGGAGAGGAAGGATGACAACAGGACTCAAAAGGAAATAAAGGAGGAGGACGAGAGCTCGGAGGCACTGAAGGAAGACTGTGATTGAGGGATGAGAGAGGGGTTTGAGAGGTAAAGCCGCAGAATCCCCCTGGGATTTCTCTCTCACACACATATACGCATCTACTGCTGTTGTGTTTCAGAGCACACCAAGAGCTGATGTCCATAAAGAGGCACTGAATGAGAGGAAACCTAAAACAGCAAAAGAAATAAGAGCAAGGAAAGATATAGAGGAGAAGAAAAGGGATGTCTAATTTAATCAATACAAGATAATTACATGAAAGCAAGCACTATAAAAGTGAGTTGTGGTAAGTGATGTTCAAGACAAAATAGATTTGGGCAGTCTAAGCACCGAAGACGAGTTGCAAGGGCCTGATTGCCTCTCTGGGTTTTCAATCTGCATTTTTAAAGACTTCGATAGTAGCAGAGAGATCAAGATTAATCTGGATCACCACATACATAACCGTGTCCCGAACCACACGAAGACCCAACCACATAGAAGAAAAAAAAAACATCTGACTTGATTTCAGTTCTCCACCTTTATTGCTAGCATGGTTAATAAAGGCATTCACGTTAGAGCTGCGTTTTACAGGATACAGGCAATCTGTTGACCAATCAATACGCCTATAACATGGCTAGTTTATGACTAGCTCACATGGCCTAGGGGTATATCAGAGATAGAATTCAGTCCAATTGTCAACATGGGCCTAGTAAAGGCTAGTCAGAGGAAATGCAAGGCTTTCAGATTATGGCCTTTTAAAAAAAAAAGCCTCACACTTGCCCAATGTTGTGAAATGGATGGCATCTGTCTTGTAAAAATGAGTTGAATGTGTGATGAATATTGCATTACTGTAAATGAGTTGTATTTGTCGCTTGAATGGTTCATAATAGAGAAAATGCTGATATAAAAAAAAGCAGGAGCCATGGCAAAGGTCCAGACAAACATTCAGACACACATATGTGCAGGGAATTGCATTAGAGATGAGCACTTGACTGAACCATGAAAAGGGGAACCCCAAAACTGAGTACTGCTTTGAGTGCCTCAGCCTGAGGTGGTTGTGGAGAGACTGCTGAGCGAAGAGTTTTGGAGGGGGGAAAAAAAACAAATGCACACAAAAATATGAGACTCAGTGTTTACTGTGTAGCAACCAGGAATCATCTTCCAAAACAAAACCATATGCTTATTACAGCAAATGTCAGCAGGAAGTCACTGTGCACAGATTTAGATTTGGAGGAACAAAGGAAGGGATAGAAGCTTTCAGTTTGTGCTGCAGATAAACCCTAACCCTAAATGTATGTCGAGCAGTGGCACTTGTGCATTAGTGTGGCAGCCTCAGTCTGAGACTAAACAGGTCATGTCACAGGGCACACACAGGCATTTATCATTCAGAGCCACAGCCACTCCCCATGAGGCCTTTCACCTCCGTGTGAATCAATCTGAAAACGAGTATGTGTGAAGGCATATATGCATTTTTCCTCCCTGTGTGCAGACATGCTTACATGTGTGTGTATATATAGTTGTGTATGTGTCAAAGTAAACTGTGTATGGGTGGACGTTTGTGCATTTTGGGGCAATTATTTTGATCCAGCAGTGGAGACAGGGGGAGATCCAGACTAGGATGACAGGGGTGAAAAGACATTCCTGGTTGAATGAATCCATACAAAATTAGTCCAAGCATAAACAATCATGATTGGTTTCAAGGTCATAAATTATTACAAGCAAGGGTTTGGAAAAGTGGAACGGCACATGCTCAGTGACCTGGGATGAATCTACAATCTTTGCAAATCAACATTTTTTTTTTCCAACCAACAAACCTAGATAAATGAAACAAATAGGGATTATAAACACGTGTCTAACCTTAACCTATTAATGGTTCCTTAATATGTCCTAAAGACTCTCCAGTCCTATTTAATAACCTCTGTTGTGCAGTTCACTTACAGGCAAACACGTCACAATCAGGTGCATCACAATGTCATACACCTACAATGAGAGACACATTCACCTGACAAAACCAGTCTGCACTGGATGTAAATGCTGGATGTATTCACAACAGAACCGTATACAAAACACCACAGATTCACGCTTCACTTTAGTTGCAGTGTGGTGGAAACATTCGTTCCAGAGCGCGCTTCACAGCAGGAGGCATCAGGCCTGGCCTGTGATATTCTAGCTCGGCCTCAGAGCAGCACCAAATAGTGAAAGCCTGCACACTTAACACGCTGTTCACTCACCTAACGTGCGGCCATCAGACTGAAGACAAAGAAACATTCCTACTAGATCCGCTAACCTGGTAATCAAGACATGTACGGCCTAGATTCACATCAACATTTCTGTTCTTATTTTCATTAAACAGATGAAAGTAACGTTTTTTGATTGAATTTGATTTGAATTTTGATCCTCTTTTCTTTGTTATCACTGCTGCGACTGTCAAAAAGATTAATTAAGAAAGAAAAAGATAAACTAAAGTTGTGAGCTTTTTCTCTCATAAATGATAAAATTACAATAATTACAATCTGCCTATTCACACACATTTTCTTGTGTACACGCCCATGTTCATTTTTACTTGCATTCATGTGTGTTGCGTATTTGTAATCTACACATTTATGCGCCGGCAAGTCGGTGCGCTGTGAGTTATTTATGATATGCGAGCATGCATGTGAAAGCAGATATGTGAATACATGTACAGTACGTGCAGTGGGGGACTATACAGACTATGGGAGTCTCATTATAGAGCTACAAAGTCTAAGCATCTATTCAGCCTGTTAATTTCCCAGCTGAAGCCTTCTCCCACTCGCAGCCTGAAGTGGCTCCACGGTGCCTCATCAGTCCCTCTAAAAGGCCCTCTCATTTAACCACAGTGCCTTATTTATTCTAAATAACATTCCTTTAAAAGCCAAGGATGCAGTGTGCACAAAGCCAACTGTCTGATTAAATTGCTAAGCAGGACCCCCTTACTTGGTATAAATTAATTTATGGAATGTTTAAAAAAGGGTTGTTTTTTTTTTTTCAACACACACTCCTCTCGTCTGAGTCGACACCAATTAAAAGGAGGATTCAAGGTAAGGTTCATTACATTAGAAAAGAGAAGAGCAGGAGGGGGGGTTGTTAAGGAAAAAATGGGCTTTACACAATGAGGAGGTGATTTTTAAAATACTCTTGGCTTGTTAGAGGGATGGTGAATATTTGCTGGGAATGAATCCAGCCTTCTCGGTCCCTTTTGTTGAACCACATTTGTTGCATCTTTCTCTCTCCAGCTTGCTTTATTACACTTTGAAGTAGTAAACATCATACCCATTAAACATGGAGAATCTGTGGTCTAAACACGTGTAAAATGAGTTACCAGATTTGAATACTAAAAGACACATTAATGCTATTTTTGTGTATTACATTAACTTATCTCAAGTGTGACCACCCAGTTTATGTCCACAACACATTTAAATACATACAGCGGTGCTTATTTAACACTATCCACATTATTCACTTGGGCTGCAGAAACAGCAAAATTAATGACATGATTTTTCTCAAACTAGAGTACACAAGTAGATGATCTACACATGTACAAATGGCTTTTTTAATTAATATCCTTATAATATAACATTCAAATAGTTATGCAGTTTTTAAAAAATCAGGTTTCTAGTTTGCCGACTATTCAAGAATAAATGTACATTAGATTTTTCCCAATTTTTGCATGGAAAAGGACTCAGCTGCCACAATAAGGTGTAAAAACATCATTATTAAATAGACTATTCATACTATTGTTGGTAACTACAAGTTTGGAGATGTACTAAGAATAAAGTAAGACTCAGAGATTGAAAGCTGCAATCAGAAACCTCTAAAGCTTTGGTGACTTTGAAGAAGAAGAAAAAAACACTGGATAAAACAAAGCTCATGCCTCGATGGTACCTGACATGAACACACAGTCAAGCATACAGGCATGTACGACAATTTAATCACAAGTCACTGTTGAACCAGTCATATTCAGGAAGCCAGTAAATGTACAGTAGCGCATTTGCCACATGTGGCCCAATTCCCCACAGCAATATTCCTTCCTTCCATATCCAGCTATCTGTCTGTCTTTTTGCAGCACCTCAGAGGTTAAGGACTGCCCCGGGTATACTGAGGCACTGACCCACGCACCCCGTGCCTTACAGAGGTTGGCTGGCGTTTATTTCTGTGCATCCATCATTCTTTGCACATGTACTGTATATACACCTATGGCCAAGTTGTAAGCCTTGGGCTTTTGTCACTCCAAATACTGTTTAGTGAAACTGCTTCTTGGCTGGAGCGCAGCACCGAGTCCGTCCGCTGATTAAATACAAGTAGAAACAAAATGAAGTTCACGACCAAGTCAACATCTTCAAGGCACAAACGTGCACACCCACAAACATGCCACAGATATTAATAAACACACAAAGACAACTGCATATATCAATACACAACCTGAAACATAGCAGGTATATAATACTATGTATTTAGGTCTAAAGTTTCAACAACTGTTTCTATCTTTCTCCTGCATCCTTCTCTTGAAGGTTGACCAACCATTCGTGCTGTCACCTGCTCTCTACTCCTTCCTCCTTCTTCCTGCGTGCATCACTTCTACCATTCCCCTTCAGGCTGTAAGCATAAGGCATCCAAAGGTCAAAAGTTCTTACTGTCATCTTGCATGAGTTAATGTATATCAAACATGTCCGTATACTTTAACGTATGGATTGTGCATGTGACATCTACTGAAGGAGACTTTGAAAGAGTGACTGTATCTTCATCAGTGTGTATGCATTACTGCCAAGTTTCTCAAATAATTCTGCTGTCATTTGTCACCCTGATGGTGCTCGGAGGAAGTACACACTCATTCTGAGGAGGGAGAGAATGTCATCTTTCATAACTCGCAGCGAGTATTAAAGTATCTCAGCAGCTCAGTAATTTCCAGGTCAGTGCTTGTTTAGCTAACACCAGCTAAAAAAAGCCTCTGGGATCGTCAGATGAAAAATACAGGACCACAGCTGCACAGGGAAAATGCCAAAAGCTTACAGGTGCTCCTCTGGAGAACACACACACCTCTTTCCTGTTGCTGCCCTTTTCTCTCTTTCAGTTGAGCATTATGAATAAATGATTAGGCATGTAAAAACAGCTTGTTCAAACAGACGTTAAAGGCTTTCTGCTCTGTGTGGGTCAACCTCTGTGTGTGCAGGGGTACGTGGTGAATATGCATTTATGTAATGTGTGTGTATGACAAAGTTAACTGTGTCCAGCACAGTGTATTTGTCTGCTGGTGAATAGGTCCATGCTGATCATGTTTCAGCATTACAGGGTTTGGTTCAGTGTCAAATCCCTCTGTGTGTAACTAAAGATTCTTGATAGGAACACGGCAGCTGGTGGGCTGGCTGTTGCTGGTGCGCACACACGCGCGCACTCGCACACACCTGTCATCTGAGTCACTCAGTCTCTCAGGCTTTCTCACCCTCACACACTGAATCAGTGTGCATTATGGTCTCCCTTATTTCAAAGAACAAGTGTGCCAAACCAGTCCAAACATGAAACATGAACGTGCCTAACCCAAACTGGGAAAACAGAGTTACAGTCAGGGGAAGAGGAGATGTTCTGGCTTTTCTGTCCCTGTCTTTCATGTCACTGAGGCAGTTTGTCTGAATTTGTGAGAGAGAAAGAGAGATGGGGAAGGGAGGGGTGGAGCAGCAGGTGTTTTGTGTGTGTGGATGTGTGTGTGTCAATACAGGTGAACAGAGGGTCAGTGCACTACTCTCCATATGCCATCTGTCAGATCAACTACATCTCACACTGACATTTCCCTACAATGAGTAACAACGTTAAGACCCCGATCCAATGCATTCGCCAGAATAGACATATGTTAACTAAATGTCAAGTTCACAGAACGTTTCATTTATTTATTTATTTGTTGAGAAATTAGAAAAGCAACAAATCCTCACATATGAGGAGCTACTAAATCTATGGTGTTTTTTTTTTTTTGTTCAATTACACAGCTTTTACGATGAATTGTTCTTCCTTTTTTTTTTTTTTAGCTAATTAACTTTGTCAGCCGAGTAACTGATTGAACCACTAATTGTTTCCGCTCATAAAAACAGTGCCTCTTTACAGAAATTTCCCTGAAATACAGACATAACTCAGATTACAGATACAGATTCACACACTGACAGCTTGGAGTCGGTCCCCCGTCCAACAGCAGCCTCATCCACCATCTACTGTGACTGAATATGACTATGATGGGTTGCCTATCAAAATTCCAAACACTCATGTCACCATAGAGCGGCCCTTTGATCAGGCAACATGTGCATATGAAAAGGTGGAGAGCTGCAATACACAACGCTCACATCGAGACACACAGATCACCCCTGGTCTTCCGACATGAGCTCATTTAAGTGACAAACCTCAGTCAGATCAATTCAGCCCTGAACTGTGCTTGATTCCCTTATTTCCATCTCTCCCCCAGTCTTCTTCTTTACCTCCCCGTCATTCTCCGTCTCTCTCTCTCTTGCAATGCAAGTCCTAATGAGGTGCTAATGAGATTCAGAGTACTTTTTTTGAATCAGATTACAGTGAATTATGTATAAAGCTTTTAAGTCATTGCTTTAAAATTACACAGGTGGCCTGTGTAGCAACATGACACCGACAGCACAGTGCTGATTTTTTTTAAACAGACACCTTGGTATGCTGTTTGTCTGAAAAAAATTAATTGCTATTTAATGCGGTTATCACTGTGGTAATTTAATTAGGATACAATTTTAAAAATCCTTCAGATTGAAGCTATTAAATGTTTCTGTTTGTCATTTTTTAATGAAACGCTGGACAGAAATCTTGATATTGGGTGCTGATAAATCATTTCTAGACACAACCCAGACATGAGACTCTCAGAGCATGGGTTTCCAGATGAGACGGACTGACACTTTTATACATACAGTAACCCGTTGCAATATCTCACTGGCCTGGGGACCTGAACTGTGAAACAAAAGACAAAAGAGAGAGAGAAATGACATGGCAAAAGGTGGAAACATTAAGGTGAAAGATGACAAAACTAGTCACCGGAGTGTTTGAGGGTGCAAAAGTGAAAGCTAAGTGAGGGAGAGGATGATAGGCAGAGAGAGGTAATGGTGTGACCTTGTGAAAGCCTGCCATCGCCTGCTGGGAGAAAAATTACCTGCAGGAGATAGCCAGAGCACCTGAAAACGCATCAGCATCCACCTCTCTCTACCCTGTAGCTCCCCTTCACTACCTCTTTAACAACTCCCAAATGAGGAATATGTTACTTGCTCGAAATAACTAAACTTAATTAAACTGGAATAGAAATGACTCTGGTGGGTCCTCTGCTTTCATTAATTAGGAGCGAAATAACCTCACTCTCATTTACTCCTACATTTCATCCATCTTTTTATCTTTCTTTCCTCAGTTCTTCCTTCCTCTTCTTCGCTGTAATTTGTCTTCATCCATCTCCTTAGCTGCAAATTCCATTTAATGGGCCTTATTATGGCAAAATTTGACAACAGTGTTGCCAAGGCTTCAAGGTCATCACTTTTGCATTAAATCTGTTTCATTCTTAGGTGCACAGCACAACACGTAGTGTCGACTTCAACAAAAATCTCAAATCTCAAAAGCAGGTTTGGTGTGTATTGGTAAGGTGAGTGCATCTGTGTCCTTGTTATGTACAAACATCTGTTGGGAATCGGATATTTTCACCTTCAAAACATAACAAAAATAAGAGGTTCTCGAAATTTTCTACCAACACACGGCAGAAAATAATTAGACAATGTATTGATTTGAACTTGAATGTGTTTATAATTACACTTATTTTCATCTTTTTATTTTATTTTTTTCGTCTCGATCTCACATAGAAATTATTTGACTTCATTTTGTACCTTAGGGTGGATATCCTCAAGTTATATTTAATATATAATACATCATAAGTATTTCATCTGTGTAAAATATCAAATTAGCAGCAGACTTACTTTGAGATATCTTTCACATTTTGATACTGAGAAGTTTTAATTGGCTGGTTAAGATTTGTTGGGGCTTGGCCGTTGAACTGGATTTTTTGTGGTGGTGGGTGGTGATAATGGTTGGCTGCCAAGAGTCTTCACAAGACAGTTTAGAAGACACCCTCTGATCTGTACCTTTTCATCCTCTAATGCTGAACTGAGGGCAGACTGGGTGCGACAGTGACTTGCTATCACTAAGTGCTATGAGGAAATGGGACTCGCAACATGGGATCATTCACGAAATTTACTGTATGGAGAGACTTACGTTTGTCTTAAGACTTCAGCTGGAGAAATGTAGGGAACGCTGGGGAAAATGGATTGAATATGCACCTTGAACAATGTGACATTTGGTACATTTGGTCATGTATGTAAAAAAAAAATGCTTTGATTTTAACTGTACCACCCATGATGATCTCATGTTCATTGTATACATTAATAAATGAAAAATAAAAAGTAAAAAAAAAAAAAAAAAAAGGAAATGAATGGT
>OMNW01004379.1:9018-20827 GCA_900303245.1 Selene dorsalis | reverse complement strand
GTTGGTCTTGGTTCTACCGGGAGTAGGACCGGAACCGGGACCGGTACCCGAACCCGAACCCGAACCGGAACCGGGACCCGATCCGGAACCGGGACCCGAACCCGAAGCGGAACCGGGACCGGAACCGGAACCGGGACCCGAACCGGAACCGGGACCCGAACCGGAACCTGAACCCGAACCGGAACCGAGACCGGGACCTGAACCGGAACCGGGACCGGAACCCGAACCGGAACCGGGACCCGAACCGGAACCGGGATCGGGACCGGGATCGGAACCGGGATAGGGACCAGATCCGGGTTCCAGACAGGGACTAGAACAGGGACCGGGAATTGATATGTTCCGACGCTTCCGACGACATCTGCTGTATTTGACTTTACATGGCTTTGAACTGAGCCTGGCTAATTTCCTTTCAAAGACTTGAAAAGTGACATGAGTCAAATAGTCTAGCTATACACTAATCCAAAATGGCACCCATGAAAAAGTCCTCACTTCACTAGTCGTGTATTTTAATGCTGATTGTTTCACTTTGCTTCTTAAAGAATCTGAGGTGGGACATTGAATCATCGGGTCTTCTAGTGGGGAAAGTTACAGTATCAGTGTAGCAGAAAGGGTGGTCCTCACTCCATCTGCACACTTACCTGGAGCTCACTATGATGCCCATACAGGAATGTGTGTGTGTGTGTGTGTGTGTGTGTGTGTGTGTGTCTAACACACACTACCATTTCCTTTGCCTCTCTTTTCCTCTTGGTAGCCTTTGTCTCCAGTGTTGTTTTCCTTTTTCTTCTCATCCTTGCTGTCTTTCGTTCTCTGTCCCTGCCAATCACACACACGCCATTTGTTGCTGGCATTCAGCTGTCTACCTTGATTTCCCCTCTTTTGCACACACACACACAAACAAACACACACACACACACACACACACACACACACACACACACACACACACACACTCACACACACACTCCCTCCCTTCCTCTTAGCCAGGCTCAGTTCCCTCCAGAAGCTGCAGGGAAACAAAGGAATAATAGATTCCATCTTGACTGAGACGGGGCCCTTGTGTGTGTACGGAAGCCTACAGGGGACTGTATAAAAATGATAATGCAAACCTGAAAATTTAAGTTTAAAGTAAAATTTAAAGTAAAAAAATAAAATAAAGGAGATCTCCCTCCCAACATGCCCACTGTTTCGTGCCATTGCAGCTCTTCTCTCCTCAGCCTCCTCTATGGTGTTAGGCTGTTAGCATCCAGTGAGCAGTACAGAAGGGTTTTAATGGATCTGTGGCCGTAACAAGCAATAAAACGGACACTCACCCACTTAACCCTCTAGAGATTGTCAGCACCTTCACCCGTGGAATGTGTGTGTGTGAGAGAGGAAGAGTGTGTAAGAGAGAGAGAGAGAGAGAGAGAGAGAGAGAATTAATCTCTGGACGTCTCTTTTAGAAATTAATTCTCCAGAGAGAAAGGGTCTGCACTTCCTGTACACAAGGATTCTTTGAGGTGGTGATGGTGATGTGGGGGGAGCCCCTCTTTGGTGACCTTTTTGACCTTTCTGAGAGGGGACTAGGGGGATGGACAGGAAACTCAATACCCTTTTCCTCCCCTTTCCCTCCCATGGCGCTTTCCCCATACCTCTCTACTCTTCTTGCAAGATTCTTTGCAGTCTGTCCATCCCACTAAACCTCCAGTAACACAGACAGACAGACAGGTCTATATACATTGAGACATAATGTTCTAGTTATGTAACAGGTTCTCAGATATGCCCTGTACTGTGTTACCACATTGTTCTCTCTGCTCTTACTTGCTGTTTTCAGCTCAGGCTAGGTATTGAGGAGCTGGTAGGAAAAATACATCTAATCCAAGTCTATTGAGATACACACTCAATAGCTAGTTTATTAGGTGCATCTAGCTAAAACTAATATAATCTAATACAATAGCCATGCTTTAAATCCTAGCTTAATGATAACTTTACAGGACTGTTGCGTTGTCAGCTTTAGTTAGATGTCCTTAATAAATTGATAACTGAGTGTAATTTGTTGATTTAAAATGAACCTACGCAAGGTGGCCACTGTTGTTACAATTGAAACTTAGTAATGTTAAGTGCTAAAACCCTCAAGGGTCATGAAGTCATCAAAGTCGCTTGGCAAATATCTGTTATTCAGCTATTGCGTATTGTGTTAAAATGCCCAGTGGCTGGTAGAGATGATAGAGCGTATTTGTCTGGTGGAAAATTTCCCATCTCAGATGTAGGTCATGCCACGAGGGAGTCCAAAAGTTGTCTGGCAAAGGGCGGTTCAGTCTAAACGTCTAGTCTGGTGTAAATGCTTTTTCTCCTGTCAGGAAACTGTGAACTCCAGTTGACGGGGCACAGATCAGACACCATAACACTAAACAATTATCCCATTCAGAAACATTTACCAGAAGAGTATATTGTGAGAATGTCAATACAAGAAGAAATTGCGTTTGAGGTCAGAAGAAGTGATAACATAAGTTTGTACAAAATTGTGGACAGGCAAGTTTATAATTCCCCTCAGGGCATATCTTTATTATAGTGGCTAAGAAATCTAATGTAAGGGTTCCCAAATTCACTGGGAAAAAAAGGCAGCCCCCCTTGTATTTGAATTTTCACCCGTTTTGATTGGAAATAAGACAGAGAAAGCAAAATACAATGCCTGTGGTGACGTTACCGCGGGTCCATGTCAGATATCAAAGTGCCACTGATTCTTAACTGATCACTCCAGTTGAACTAAAGCTGCTGGAAGCCATTGACGGAAGTAAGAAAGCGCCAAAAAGATAAGGGTGCATCAGTACATCTTGAGGTGTGGCAGTGCAAGGTTGTGTATTTTGTCTCTAGTTAATGACGGATCATGATGAGCTGTCAGTGGTCAGTAGGATGTTGTTACAGGAGCAGTAAAAATTTGTCCAGTCATAAAATCCAACCATTGCGCCTTTGCATCTATCAGCCTTAGCTGAGGCTGGTCAGCATTTGCTCTGGAGGCTGGTAATTTCCCATCTAACCTTGCTTACCACCTTTGCCTTACAGTAAACGCATTTCATCTTGCAGGCTTTTTGTGCTGCAGTGACCTCATAGCCCTTATGCTACACACACACACAAACACACACACACACACACACACAGGCCTCAGTCTTTATTCAAACAATGATTTAGCTTCCTGCACCCGCTCACTCAGTCTTATGACTGGGTATGACTATGGCTGACTGGATGTATGACTAGCTCGTGTGTGTGCAAGTGAGAGAGAGAGAGCAATGGTAGTCATAGCTCATGTGGCTTCGCTGTTTTTTTAGAGCTGCTGTGGCAACAAACAGCTCAGCTTGTTCCTTTTGGCCTATAGGGTAGGGGACACATGCAAACACACAGTTATGAGTTATACTTATGCAGTGCTCTTTTAAGAGAGAGTCACAAGGTGCTTCACAGTTGAGAAGAAAAAGCATGATAAAAAACTTGTGAACGAATATTAAATCATTAGTGAGACAAATTTAGTACAAGGAAGCAACAGGAAAGTGTGTTAAAGTTATCTTTATAGCACCTTTAGTGCAAATATAGTTTCTTTCATCCACAAAACTGTGTTGCATGAATTGCAGTTGTCCTGTGTTATCTGTGTACCTGGATCCTCCCAGCAGTTTGCAGTTTTATTGTACTTATCTAATCAGCGGCCTGGACCTTGAGACTAAAACCCAGCTCTCCTCTGCAATGCATTCCTGACAGAGAGAGAGAGAGAGAGAGAGAGGGCAGAGAAGGAGGAGGTTAAATGTAGAGTAGAAGAAGGTAGGGAGGAAGAAGAGGAAAAGTGAGAGGGGAGATGAAGGACGATGGGGGAGAAGAACGAGTTGGGGGGGCAAAAAGTAATGGCAGTGAAACTGTTAAGGGAAGAGATGAGGACATGACTGTAAGCTCTGTCCAAACAGTAAAGGAGCAGAGAAGGCTTACCTGTGTCTGAGACAGTTTGGGAAAACATTGAACCGGTGGATGTGTGTCTGTCTTTTTCAAACAGTCTTACATACTAAAACAAACTTATGAGCTCCTCCCCTTTTGTGCAGATTTAATAGATTTGACACGTTCGGTTCAAGGTTTGGAGAAAATGAGGAATAAAAAATTTAGTTGATCAGGTTGTAAAGGAGAAACATCTATACTGAAAACAGCATAATCAATATGATACTGTAATAACAAGCAGTAGGGTCTAAGAGAGCAATAATATAATATGTAGTCAGTTTAACGTATAACATGATACAATACCAGAGCTCCCCTGTCTATCACAAATTGTGTATTGCAGAAGAGGTTTAAAATTGATCCTGTGTTTTAATATTGAGGTCATAGTTCAACTGCTTCTGTTCTGTACATTCATGAGGGAGGCAGATTAGTAGAAACATGGTATAATTTATTCCAGTCCAACACTGTCATTAACTAATGTATGACCTGTAAACAGGCAGACGTCAGGGTGCAATAGTTGGGAGTGCATTAGATTGCACAAGTGAACCTATTAAAGTAGTCACTGAGTGTGTTGCTTTAGATATTAATAAAATAGTCTGTAGGCAACTGGGTGGTTCTTTTTCAAAAGCTCAAGTAATATCTGTGAATGATGTTCTAAATACTGATTTCCCAAAAATATTATGTGTCCAGTGTGGTCACAGCTGAAGCACAGTCATGAGACCTGTGGCTGGTCTCTTACCAACCTGATGACATGAACCTGGCCCAAAATTGGTTTTTGGTCTTTGGTCAGTCGTTGGTCACTCTCTGGTTTCTCAGGACAGGTTTGGCCAGCAGTGAAGACCTCTAAATGGGGAAAAGGAAAAAAAAATAGATGACGTGGTCAGGCCAGAGGACATGAATGGATTTTACTTGCCTGTTTAGTTTCAGCCTTTGTTTCTCCACTCACTGCCAGCTTGTAAAATCTCATTAAACCTGTTAATACTCTTAAAACTGAGAAAAAGACATTGTATTTGCTGAATCTGTACTTGTATTCGATCTGCTGCATTGTGTGAGAAAGGTGCGCTGTGCTGCTCAGACTCATTTACAAAAGGCTGAGGTCAAGTCTGCTCAATGCAAATGCAGGCCAGTGACTGCAACGGGCTCTACACTGATCATTTTTACAGCCCGAGCTTCATGGGACAGGAGTGTGACCTAAAAATAGGTGGGAAAACAGATGAAAGAGGAAGTAAGACCTTGAGTTAGAGACAGAAGAAAATGACAGGAAGCAGGAAAAGAGAGGAACGTGTGAGGGAGAAGATGTCAGTGGTGTAAGAGGAAGGATAGGAGGGAGAAAAAAAGAGCAGCTGAGAGGAAGGGAAGACGAGTGGATGTGTCAGAGCTGCAGCACTGCATGACGAGGCTGTGCAGTGTTGGCAGCACACACGCACAGGAGTGGAGGTGCAGTCAGTATTGACAAATGCGCGCACGCACACACACACAGTGGTGATGCAGCAATAATTAGTGATGCTGTTAGCAGCCTCTGTCCAGACCACCACTCTCACAGATCCAATAAAGGAGAAGGAGAAGATGTAGCCAGTCTGTGCAGCAATATTTCATGTCGCACTCGGCCATTTTTATGATGATGATGCCAGAAATGATCATTTATCATTTTATGTTATTTTTTATGACATGACGTTGTTCCCTGTATGATATGGCTGTGTTACTGTTCTTTCTTGTTACTGGTAATGTTGGGCTGTTTGTTGTTTCCCACTACAGCACCTTCTTTCTTGAATGAATGCTCACTGATTGGAGATTAAGGCCCAGTCCCATTTCTCCTTGGTTTCGAGCAGCCCTTGATGATGAAATGAGAAGTGTTAGAAGTAAAGATCTTAGCACAGCCAACACGTTCACCTGTGTCACATGTAACAATGACGTAGGAGCCACAGCCTGTAGTGGGTTTTTTATTCAGGTTTGAAAATGCCAGCTCCAGCGGTTGTGTTACCTGTCGCGTGGGCTTTGATGATCTTTCTTCATTTGATGAACCAATGAAGAAGAAACGCAGAAAACAGAAGACGCCTTCACCGCTTTTCGTCTTGCACTACGTTCGAAGTCTGTACCTGGCCACCCTCCGATTTAAGCGGTGGTTTTAAGGGTTGAAAAGCACTTCCCCTTGCTCGAGAATGCACAAAGCTGAGTGCTAGGGCCAAAATCAAGTGGAAGTGGATAAAATGGTACAGGGTCTAAGGTTGGTGTGAAGACTGAGGAATTAGCTGTTGTGCGATAATTAGAAATCTTATATATTGGCACCGTAACCTTAAACCATGGCCTGCTGTGATTGATGGATAAGAAGGCTTAAACCCATAAATGTAGTTAATGGGGCAGCTGAAGCGTCTCAGGCTGGAATTTTTGGGGGTTGATAGAAGCTCTATCACTGATTGATTACTTCTCATCTCTGTTAACCATTAAGAGACTGAAGCCACTCAAGGTTATAAGTCTTTTTTTTTCATCTGTGCTATAGTTTGTCTCTGTGTGTGTGTAGCATTTACCTGTGAAAGGGATCTGTGTGCTCCAGTATTTGGGCTTAGTTGTTTAAAGTGTTTGTATCCTGTCCTGCTGTGAGAGGCCTGAAACTCAAGAGTCTCTGTTTCACTTAAATTATCATTTAATACATCTTTTTATACTATTTTGTATGATGATGTAATTTTGCAATTTAAACTAGAGGTCTGTTGCTCTTTTTGGGATTCAAACAGTTAAATCCAGCACCAGTGAGTGAGGCAGCTCCAGGTGGCACCGTTTACACACCTCCAGTCAACTGTGACTGATGCGAGTCAGTCACACACACACACACACGCAAAACGACTTCGAAATACACTTTTTTTCCCTGTTTTTACAGTGGTATCGAAATGTGTTTTTCTTTTCTCAGCGGCACCTTCTGTCACATTCTCACAGTCCCACACATTAAATGGTGGCTGCTTGCAGCTAACTTGAAGCTAGTGCTTGTTGGCCTCCAGTCAGCTTCGACCTTCTGCCTGAAGGGCTTGTAAACGTTAAAATGCCTCGATGAACTTGGTGAACAAATTTAGCAGGTTTGTTTTGACTAACATTCACTCCTGCTTCCTGGCTCTGATGTGGCTCAAACATATGGATGAAACTATATAACAAAAAAAACAAAGACATTTTTGATAATCTAGTCATGATATGACTAACTTATGAAGCAAAAATGATCCAATTTTCTGTGAAGACTTGTAGCATCTTAACATTTTGGACTGTTTGGTCAAATTAGCAGTTTTGAGAAATATGTGTGAAAAGTACCCTTGAATTTTTAATTCGCTTTAGATAACACAGAAAAATTACCGTATAATATTTTTATGAGTAGTGACTAAATGACTGATGAGATCCCTCACAGTTGGTCTCAGTTGTGATTTTCCTTAGGGCTTATATTGTAACTCATTCTGCCTTCTTAGCCTCCTGATGAAAGCTTCAGGATCTTGTTAACTCAAGGGACTTTAAAAACAACAGCCAATTAAGTAACGTCCAGTCTACCTTTTAAAAACACATAATTGGTCAGTTTGATGAACAAACCCTACAGTGACTGTGCTGCGGGCCAAGCCTTTGGTAAGCACACAGCAGGATGCCATGGAGAGAAAACAAGCATCAGATGCTTATTATACTTCTACTTTGTTATGAATCCAGGGTCCGATCATACAAAAAAGGGAAAAATAATGTGGACTTTGGAAAATGGAGAAAGATAAAAAAAAACAACAAAAAAACAAACACAGAGCTAGTAGTCTCTGGAGCCAGGTCATGCTGTCACATGACACAAAAGACGTCAGCATGCCCTTAAGAGAGGCACTTAACATCTAGTTTTTTTATCGTAGCTGCACAATAGCAACCCAGGACTTTGACCATGAATAACAAAGTTCAGACAAACATAATGTTGTTCTCTCAATGTTTCTTGGTGAAATAAAATGTGTAAATTTAAATTGTACACACAACATAATTTCAATTAAGTAAGGTTTAAAGAGTGATGTGATAGTGAGGGAGAAAAGCAGGATTTTTATGTGTGGTCCCATTGGGATTACAGCAGTTAAGTTGTTTAATGAAAGCTGTTAAATTGACACGAAAGACAGTGCTACAGAGCCCACCACAATGGTCTGCAGATGTTAGAAGAGCAACCGAGAAATCCTCCCGTGGTGATGCCGCATCGTGTGTGTGTGCGCGCGTCTTTGTATGTGTTTCTAGTCACACAGGGTTTTGCATAATTGATGTCTTTATTTCTAGAGGTTTCACATCTCATTTTCCCTTTTCTCTTTCTCTCATTTTCTGCCTTATCTCTCTCTCTCTCTCTCTCTCTCTCTCTCTCTCCCCCTCTCCCTCTCTCTCTCGCTCTCTCTGTCTTGCTTCCTCCTTCTTTGCAGTCTCAGGAATGCACTGAATGTCCTTATCTTTGCCCATGCAAACACAAGGGTGAGCCAGTAGCAGAGGTTGAATTCCTCTGCAGATCCCAGGCAGACAGACCACACCACACACTGGCATCTAGACAGCCTGCAGCCAAAATGGCTCCTTATGTTTACTGTAAAAAAAAACCCCAGAAAAGACACTGTACCAAATAGTAGACCAGTTATTGTGATGGGAGTAAATACCAGTCACAGTGGCAGAACTGACAACATCTACATTTGAAGTTTGAGGGAGTCAAGTGTGACCTCGGAAGTGGTTATTTGGTGCAAGACAACTGACTGAGCTACTACGAGCCACAGGACAAAATCTGGCTTGTAAGAGCAGTTACAGCATGTTTCGTCAGTGTTGTCTCAGTGTTGTCTTATTTATGTATTTTGGGGTTTTTTTTTAAAGATACATTCTCAGTTACTGATATTAAGCACCTGCAATTCATTGTTACCATTATGATTAAGGTCCCATAACCTTCTCTTATTCCTATTTAGGCCTTTTAAGCTTTATTTTGACAGTTCCAAGTGAACATGTTGACAGGAAGTAAAGGTCGTAGTAGTGATGATTGTAGCTGCTTGTTGTGGTTATGTGGTATTTAACTATTCAGCTACCGTAAAATATTTCATTACCTCAAACCATGATCTTTACCTTAAATTTAAACATTAACCACAGCTTTGTCATATCATGAGACAGATTAACTGTTGGTTTTTTCAACTGTGATTTGTAGTGATTTGTAAAGACACAGACAAATGCTGTTGTGGCATCACATGCGGAAACAGGAACAACATAATATGTTTTATTTGGAGGAACTGTTGGTCACACAGTGTCTAGTTTATCCTACGAAGAGACACTAAATGAATGTAATTCAAAATATCGAAAAATTCAGATTTTTGTCAACAGTTGAGGGGCATTCATGGTTATCATATCAACTATATTAATGTAGTTACATAATGACTGTATTCTACAGCAAAACAAGTGGCTGACAGTGAGACTAAAACATTGCTGCCGGCTTTACTGTGGAGGATTTGGTTTAAAAAAAAAAAAAAAAAAAAAGCAACTTCTGTCGAACTTTGATCAAAATTAACCTGAATGGAAACTGAGCTGAGAAGCAGCAGCCGGCAGCAGTGGGCCACACACACTGACAAACTAATCACTATACAGACCGCAAGATGATACATGCTAGGATTTGTGTAGTTCAGTACAAATGACAGTGATTCATTTTATTGATTCAGATTCCATGTCAATCAGCACATTACGAAACTGGGAAAAAGAAAAAACACACATACACACACCCAGACGCAGGTTTTTCAGTGTGTTACTTACCCAGACGACTGACCCAAAGATGCACACAGCAGCCATTGATACCTCTGCACAATACACCCTCACAGGCAAACACATGGGATCACAATGCTGATGCTGCCATACACGCTGGTTCACGTATGCCTTTGCATAAAATTACAATGACAAGGGACGGACAAAAGACTGAGCTGTTCACTGTTAGCGTCCATGCAGTGCAACAATACACATTCCCCCCTCACAAGTCTAAATGGATTTTCTTGCATCACAGCAGAGGACAATGCTCGTATAAAAGGGCCTGGCCTGAGGGCTAACGCACACACACACACACACACACACACAACCCAACACTGATTGCTCAGGTTAGCAAGAGGAACCACCTTCTATTGTTCAACAGAGCTGATGACTTTCTTATATTTCAAGGTGTGACCTGGACTAAACTAATATTTTTCTCTTTACATGGCACCGCCTGCACATCGCAGTTTCACTCTCACTGTGTGGGTCGGGTGTTAATTTAACACAGGAGCGCAGCACATGCTCTGGCTGATAATTAACAGCAGCATTTCCTCTGTGGCTTCAGGTAGCAAACCACTCTTGAAATCTCTAAGCCGAGCGGGTTAATCTGTGATATTCAGCTTTCATAGTCAGAGGATTGCGAAGTTCCTTGAGGCAAATTTGTGACATTGGGCTGCAAAAGTAAAACTGACTTGATCAAATCTTGGTAGGACAGATACTTTACTGTGTCCTCATTGGTTTTGGGCAAAATATCGAACCAAGCCTATCCCAAACAGAAAGTGGCAACCATGAACAAAATGTCAGACTGAGCTCTGAAGTAAAACGAAGTGGCCATTCAGACTGAATATGTGGATGATTGTGTCCCACTTTGACCCTATAGTTCCCCAGAAATGTGAGATACATTACACATAGCTTTTTTGTTTTCCTCTGTCATCAAACTAAGCCCTGAAGTGTTGAAAACATTGTTCTGCGGATGCTGTAAGAGGCTAAATCCATTATTTCTCCACCACATTGGGTGATAATGTTTTAAATTGGGTGATATTACACTGGTGGAATGTGGTTTTCTTTAACAGTGGTGGTGTTGTTGTTCACAGAGCAGCACCACTTAACAAATACAAAAGAAGGAAGAGGAGGAGGAGGAATGTGCCTTTGTGACGTTTACCTGATTTAATGCAAATTGTTTTTTTCCCCTCAACTTGAGAAGAAACATTTACCGTCCCAGCTTCATCTCTGTGTCTGTGTGAGAGCGCATAATGGTTCATTCCAGGATTATATTGTCACATCCTATTTCCTCCACCACATCTGCTGTGAGCTGTCAGCCACAACAGTGACTATACAGGATACTGTAGCGTCTATATTGTGTCAGAGCCACAAAAAAAGGCCTCACACGTGGAAGAGCTTCATTATTATCAGTTTCCCCTACATCCATGATGCAGCACACCTGACCCTCAGCTACTGGAAAGTTTTTTTTTTGTTTTTTTTCACTATTTTTTAATGTTTCCAGCAAGCTGTAAAAGTGTAATGATCCCATGGACAAGATTCAACATCATATATTTGGAAAACAGGAAGGCAGCCAAATAAAAAAGATGTGTTTGGTCCCCCAGAATTTTTCAATTTTATTCATTTCTGATGGAGATAGCTGTCATTCTGCATTTATATAATCACTGTCACATTTATAACACAACTTTAAATTTATATTTTCGGGCTGCAAGCTGAGTGAGTTTTTTTTTTACAGTTGGTATAAATGACAGACTGTCTAGAAAAATTTAACCTCAACCCAGACTTTGAAAAATCCTCACTTGCTGGATTTTAAGAATTCAAATATATAGATGGTGTCAGATTTTGAAAAGCTGCCTTTTAAAGGATAACAGCTGCACTGTCCTTCACACACACATACACACACGGTAAACAGGTTACACTCAGGACGCGGCAGCATCTGTTTTTATGCTGAAGTGAGAGCTTAACTTTTTTTTCTGAAGAGGTTTGAAGAGACATGTTTGAATAATGTGTGTGACATCACTGATGCAATAGTTAAGACACTTAACACGCACAGGCATCCGTAGATATGTACATACATGGTCATGAGAGAGCTACAACTACAAACATTAAAAAAAAACAGCTTTCAAAC
>OMNW01004378.1:19060-41712 GCA_900303245.1 Selene dorsalis | reverse complement strand
ACAAGCTGAAGGTCAAAGATAAGAACAGCCGCAGAGATATCTAAGATAGCCAGCAGAAATTAAACAATGAGGGAAAGGCAGTAGGGCTTTGATTGTGTGATTGTGTTGTTTAAGGGAGAAGCGGGGACTGTTGGTGCTTGAGATTGTTATTTTGGGATCACCATCCCATTTGGAGCTCTGTTGACCTTGTTCCTCATGGGATGGAGGTCAGTGATAGGACAGAGAAATATTGCAGATGTCTATTGTTTGTTTGTGATCGGACATCAGGCCGAAGAGAAATGAGATTTCCATTTCGTAACTGCCCTTTAATGTTAACACTGAGATTCCCTTTACAGGCCCCGGTTTCCTGTGCAAGTGTCTGATAACAATTACAGGTGTTTCAGTTTACTGTGGAGAGGAGAAATGCTATTTGTACATAATGACTTCATCCAAGGATGAGGTACTTAGTGATGCCTGATTATTTTCATGCATCTATTTTATGTCATTAAGATATGTAAGTATTATAGATATGAGGTACTCTCTTTGTCACCGGCCTCAACATCACAAGCTTTTACTGGCTGCTTTTAAATAAACCAACATTTTATATATTACTTAAACGTTCAGGAGCTTTTATGCTGATGAGGAGCGTGCTTTTGCATATGAGCAATAGAAGAAATCAGGAAGTGCAATAATGATTATCATCCCTTAACTTTTCCTTTACCTAACTAATAGTATTTGTTAAAAGATAATTAGCGAGTATTAGCATATTAACACACTAAACTAAGGTGATAAACATGGTGCAACCGCTAAACATAAGCATGTTAGCATTGATATTATGGCCCTTTAGTATGTTGATATCAGCTAACCTTTGCATAGTTGCACATCAGCTGCTCATTTGCTGAATCAGAGAGTTACCCCCCCCCTCTCTTTGCTTTCACTGCTGTAGTTTAGCTACTTCTTTGAAAAACTTTATTTTAAAAATTCATAACAGCTCCACATTATGACTGATCTGCTTTTATTGTGGCTCAGGAGGAAGAGTGGGTCATCCAATAATCAGAGGGTTGGAGGTTCATCGTTTGGTGCTCCATCCCGGTCGCTGCTGTTGTGTCCCTGGGCAAGACGCACCACCAGCTTCACCTTGTGTGTATGTATATGAATGTTTGGTGGTGGTCAGAGGGGCAGTTTGGCACACATTGGCAGCCACGCTTCTGTCAGTCTGCCCCAGGGCAGCTGTGGCCACAGACATAGCTTACCACTACCAGTGTGAATGAATGAATAATGGTTTCTGTAAAGCGCTTCGGGTGCCATGAAAAGAGCTACATTTTGTAAATCCAAGTCATTATTATTATTATTATTATTATTAACCTGGGATAGCTTGGCTTGATTGTAATATGCAACATGTATCAAATTTCTATCACAGGTTGAAAAGAGCCACCTACAGCCTCTGCTGTACCTCTTGAAAACTGTCACCCAGCAGATGCAGTCACGCAGTTGCTTGAGTCACACATTTTGTTGTGGTCAGTCTGTAATGTGTCCCCACTCTTCAGCATCTTTGCGTTGAAAATGAGATCTTCTGAGTTGAGGGTTATTTTGGGCTGAGTGAATACGTCTGCTAGTTGTGTGGAAAAAGAGACATGTAAATCAGGTGGAATGCAGGAGATGCTTATATCAAAAAATGGGGCAGCACACTCCACTCAGACTTGGCCTGGCTCCCAGGAATGCAGTTAGCTAGCATACAATCACTGCCTATTCACGATGGCACAGCTGCTGTGGACATATGTTCCCCACCAAAGGAGGAGGACATCAACCAGGCACACCTTGAGCAGGTTAGCAGATGAATGGCGTTCAGTCCTTTGACAGTCTGCCCTCGTCTCACTGCATTTTCCCTTGCTCAACAAATAAGTTCCTCCCCAGTGTGGCCTAAACTTTTCCCATTCATTCATCCGTGACAAACCGAGGGCATTAAAACGAGACGCTGCTTTTTCATTCCACGTTGGATAACACAAACCAGTGACTTTACGTCTGTAAATAAATATCTCAAATCAGTGACATTTCTCATTTATTTAGGGTGTTATAGAAGGACAATGAATCTCAAGGAATAGTTATATGGAATATTAATAGCGAAAGCACATACAAAGACTTTTTTCCTAGCCCTCAGCAAATGACCAAATGTGAGAGAAAAGATTACATTTATTCATGGCTGTCTTTCATCAAGAAGCTTAAAACCCAAACTTTGAATGTAACCCCAAATTATATGCATATTGAGCTGACCTCTTTCACCCTTTTTCTTAAAGCCATGGAGGAGGTGTGATATGCAAAAACCCACAGATCCTTCAGCTCATCATTTAGACGATTTCAGCACTTTTGGTTTTCCAGCCGTCCAGAGGTGATCACGTTAGTCGCTAATAGATAAAGAAGAGGCTCCTCCATTAGCATGGAGGTCATACGTGTAACGTTATGAAAAAAATTCACAAACCTTGCTGCAATAGCAGTTGGAGAAAAAAAAGGAAGAAAAAAACAATCTGACTTACATTTGAAATTCACTTGATGCAATGTCAAACACTTCAAATCATGAGACACAGAAAGCACTAGATAACTGCAATCCATTCTCACATTATCCATTGTTAACACTCATGCTTTTGTCAAACATCTCCGCAGCTATGACCTATTAGCTTTAGTGAAGTGCTCAGAGGCCACGGAGCCACATGAAGGTTGTTCACCCATCCAACAGGGCCATTTACAGCAGAGAGACCCCAGAGCCGAGCCGCAGCAGCTCTCTAATGACTCTATCAGCTTCACTGATGGGAGCAAATGGCACCCAGAGATTTCAACACATTCCCTGAGCAGGCATTACATTTGCTCTCCATATTTCCGTTATTGTGTTGTAATGGTAATGCATGTATGCATGTAAAGACATTGTAAAACACTTGACACTACACCGTAGCAATATCTGATTTTTTTTCCTTTATACAGCCCCCTCCCACACACACACACACACTGCAGCGTTCCTCTAAAATAAATACAGCATGATGCCACTGCCATCTGAAGTTGCAAACACATTTTCAAAAGATCCGTTAGCTCTTTAACCTAAATCCAACCTCAGTATAATTATTGTGATTTCCAAGGGAAGCGGGGCTGATCTTGCACCTCAATCCAACAATTACAGGAAACTATGTGTAAGATAAAAACAGAATATGTGCTTCCCTTTGTGAGAGATGGTGCGAAGTCACAGGAGTATTCATTAAGGCCTTTGTGTCCTGTTTGAAATAGTGCTGTTAAAGGCTTTAGCTGTGGGCATCTCTCTGGAAGAGATATAATGATCCTCCAATTAGAGACAGAATCATGAGACCTGTTTATTAGTCCTAATTCATCTCCTCATTGTGCTGAGCATATCAAATACCACAGAGGAAAAAAAAATCAACAATTTGCCCACCATAATTACAGATCTATTAATAGTTTCACAACAATGACAAGCAAAGCCATTCACATCATTTTATACTGTCAAGAACAATACTGCAGCACTGTCAATGTATCCATTAAAACCTACATTTATACCAGCTCAGTGACATCTTGCATTTCAAAGATGACTCTGAGCCTCTTTGGATAAATTACACTTTTTCATTAACAAGAATGGTTTTCATATTATTAATTCTAAATGGATTTTCAGACACCTCTATATTTGTAGCTTATCATACAAAAGCAGGCTTTTGTGGCTGTAGAGGTATTTTCCATTAAAAAAAGAAAAAAAAATGCAATGCATTGTTGGAGTTTCTGCTCAAGGAGTCTAGAGGTAAAAGGTACAACAGAGCAGCATGATGAATCAAAGTCCATAAATCTACTTTCAAATGCACAAGGTTTCACAAAGCTCATTCTGAAGACATGTTATGATGTTTTATTGAAGATTGTTGCCCTATGCCTCACTGCACAACCCTCAGCCATGCTTACATTATGTACTGTACACTCAAATGAGCACAATGAAAATAAAGAAAAATTAAAGGTGGTTTTTACGGCTTTATTGATTCTAAAGGGTGACGAACAGAACACAAAATGTCATCACCATGACACCATTATGTTTATCAAAATAAATTGCCACCGTTCACCTTTACATGCGTTGAAAGTTTGGTAAAGGCCGTGAAAATTTTCCATTAAATTTTCTATTTCACACAGCGGGTTTCCACACATTAAGAGCTATTCTATCACACACAGTCATATACTTTTGTGAACTGCACCGCCAACCAAGAGGCAATACACTGCTGCTCCCACAAGTGAGAAGTAATCATCATCAGATCCTTTATGGGACAGAAAGCTGGAAGGTAAGGTAAGGAGATTCCACTTTGGTACTGGTCTAATTGATGTCTATTTATAGATTTTACTGGGCAAGCACTGCTGGCCCTGATGGCACACCACTTCCAAAGTAAGAGGTAAAGGCTTAAAGGAATCATGAGTGCTGGTTAATCACAAGTCTACCATAGGAATCTACTCTTCTCCAAGAAAAAAAACATAACTGTGCACCTGAAGTTTGCCTCTGGGCCTGGACGGTTCATCATCAAGGGGAAATTAATTCCCCAGTTTATCAAGGTATCTTACTGGATAATGTCAGGGTGGCTGTCTGCCAGCTGAAGCTCAGTAGACGCTGGGTGGTACGGCAGTACAATTACCCTAAAGATTAGAGTATGTCTATCACAGAATGACTTCAAACATTGTAAATCCATCTTTTAGACCCAATCATACCTTGAGCCAGTGCTGTGGTATGACCTGACAAGAACTGACCACAAACCCAGAGAGTGTGGCAGAGCTGTAGCAGTTCTGTGGTCCAAACCCCCCAATAAACATTATAGGTCTGATCTGCAGCTACTGTAAGAGCTTGTTTGAGGTAATTGCTACCAAAGGAGATTTGAACAGTCATAAAATCCAAGGTTTCACTTCCTTTTTTCACCAGTAGCCTACTGTTAACTGTTTAATTAGGTGTGTTATATAAAGACACTAAAAGCGGTTAGACTATTGTTTGTGTTATTTACTTTTGCACACTTTTTTTTGTCCCTATTGAGTCTGTCTATAGATTTGTATATATATATATATATATCAGATCCAATTTAATGATAATAATAATAATGCAAGACACAAACAAGAATTTCAATATTTTCTCACTGCTGTATTGTCCAATGCAACAGATTATATTGCCAAGAGATGCACAGGATACTGATGCTGTAACCACGACGTGTGCTCATTTTTTATGGGAGTTTCATTGATAACTGCATGAATTGTGTATAGCCTAGTGGTTTTTGTTTGGAATGACGTCACCGGGATGTGTCAGAGAGGAACAAGGTGGGTCTGCACCTCGAGCTTCCGGTACACGCGTTGACGCATCGCAGGTGGATTCAGACTTTACTAATCACAACAATCACTCTGTACTTTGATAGTAGCCATGAAACTTTAGCTCACAAGTCTGGGTTTTGTTAACCTACACTCTAGCATGGAAGCTAACATCTTCGACCGAAATAAACGGTACTGTTCAGTAAATGTTAGCTAAGATAGCGTCAGGGTAAAAGACGTTAAATTAACGTTAACGTAACGCGTCATGCGTCATGCGTATGTCGGTTTACAGCCGGCTGGGGGCTAAGCTAGCCGTCAGCCAGCTTGAAGATGAAAGGTAGGTTTTGGCGGATGAAGTTTATTTAACCTATTGTGACAGGGCCCAGTACTCGTACAACTTTATCGGGCAGGGTTACCCATAGTCCTTAAAGTTCATTAAGTTGTCAGACTTGAGTAATACAAGGCGTTGAACGTTGTAAACCTAGATTAGCATTGTTTTTGTTTTGTTTTTTCAGGTGGTGGCCAACGTCCTATTTGACTTCCACAAGGACTAACTTTTCCACTCATGGTTTGGTGAAAATAAATGGACTCGACTGCAACACCCACTGCTTGAACCAACAAGCACACTGGAAAAATACCTACAGAGGAGCTGCCACGTTCAAATGAAAAAATCAGGTGTTTGTGTTTTCACTGTTTCATTTGTTCTCTGTTTGTCACAGATTAGAAAAGGCGCGATCACACATATATTAGGCAGAAAGACTTGTGATATTTTGATATCTACCAGATTTGCTGAGAGCTTTTGTCAGAGTACACTGACACAGTGATAAAGCACTGGCCAGATTCATCTTACTATATCTAACTATTCTACAGTCAGTGTCAAAAGACACGTTGGTGCCACCCAGCCTTAAATAACATCATGAAACTTAATTTAAGGTTAATTTAATATTTTTGAAGTCTCATGTTTTTGTTGAGTTTATGGTAGGGACGTGTTAATTCACATTTTTGGCTCATGATAGTCGACTGGGTGAAAGGCTCCACTTTTCACTGCATGGCATGTTTGTGTGGGACTTCCTGTAAAGATGGTTTGCTGTTGGATGAAGTTGTGGGCAAAATATTTAGAGCAGTTATTATATTTTTTCTGTAGTTGTTTTGGAGGATAATTTGCCATGTTTGCCTCTAAATTATAAATGTAGTCTAAATGTAACTTAAATCACATAGGTAGCAGTAATGAATACTGGATTTTCAATTTTAGTGGCTTCTGATTGGTCCAAGACAAAACAATGATATGCTACTGTGCAGTTTGTTCTACTACAAGGTGAATAACTAAGGTCACCGACACACCGAAGTGTGTTTTTAGTCACAACTCAAGACTTAATAAACCTATTAAGTGAAAAATGTCTTCTTCTAACCTACAACTTTATCACAATCTAATTTAATGGCCATGCATGTGAACACATACATGGAATTTGACTCACATTTTGACTTGCATTTTGCAGAACTTACCCTAACACAGAAGACAGATATCAAAACAGCAACAGCGAGGCTTATGAAAGTCAAGTCATACATGATACACCCCTGTATGATAAAGCTCCAATTTCCCTACATTTTACTATAGTGATAACTTTGCCAGTATCCTTTTTATGAAATTCCTCCCAGGTCTTTACCACATATCAGTCTGGACAAACATGGATGTAAAATGCAACTTGATTGGTTGGCCATGGCATACATTCAAGAGGAAGTACTTTTTGTGTTATGTGGTTCTTCAGGTGCTGTTTCCACTCTGTGAAGAGGTTATAATGTTCAGAAGAGTGGATTCAGCTTTAGCAAAGTGAACGAAAATACATCTAAAAGTTAAATGTATGTGCATGATATATTCAACACTAACAACCTAATGGAACAATGTACTTTGAATTTGCAGGGTTCAGGATTTCTCAACAAATGGCTGCTGTCTCTTGTCTATACAGTCCATCCACTACTGGTCTGAGAATGTTACCAAGCTGCACCAGCCCCCAATGGGATGACGACTTGAAGTCAAGGTAGAACCTGTTGTCGCATGACCACTCCTTCTCTCATTAGAATAAGTTTGTTCATATAAACATTACAAAGCAGATTTGAGATGATATGTATTCAGCATAGCGATTTTATCCCAAATCTAACTGTTATATACATTAAAAATTTTGTCAAAGAGGACCTGTTGCTACCTCTGTGACAAATCCTATAGCTTATGACAGCACGAGCAGAGACTGCTGCTGGCCTTTGGAGAAAAAGATGTAGACACCGTATCAGCACATCAGTTTCACATGGTGCAGCCCGGTGCAGGCTTCCTCCTGAACTCCATCATATTAGCAGCCAGAATGCTGCTGTCTTGGCACAGCAGAGGAAGAGTAAGGTTGTCTTAGTAAAACGGAAACCTGGACCCGCTATCCCACCGCACAGTGTAACTTGAATAGGGATAAGTTTACCTTGGAATGAAGTTGTAAAATCCCGTCTCATAGGATTATAAAACACTGTGTAGTGTTTTGGCATCTGATAAGCCTTTACGCTCATCAGCCTACTGTATTACTCAAATTGCGCTTCCTGGACTGTGTTTCCTGTGCACATTTTTTTTAAAGACGTTGGGGTGTTTACAGTCTAAATGCCCATCGACTTTGACAGTAGATTACATTTCTCAAACTTCCAGAGAAAATTACGGTTCGTGTTAGTGAAAGCTTTTCCATTTTCCATTACATTTTAATTATCTTCTCCTTGTTTAGATTTGAAATATAAACTGTCCAGTAAATCTCCTTGTTAAAGTTTTTGATGCCTTACCTTTATTTTACAAAGCACCTGAAATGAAAAATTGAAATTTATTATTGTAGTGGTGGTATGCATTCATAACATGAGTAGGTAATAAAAGTGAATCATTAATGGTTAAGGTTGATGATTATCGTTGCTTTCACAATGTGCCCACTATAAATGCATCTGGGTAAATAAGACTAAATGAATGCTGATACGGAGAAACCGTGTGTTGACCGGGCGTCTAAGTGAGATAGACTGAAGCCCTGCTGTCTGTTGGGATGGGGCAGCTCTACTTTGGACAAATTAATCTCCAGTAAAGATGACTTAGATCAACTTTGAAAAACACTAAGATGAAAACCCATGAAATGATTACGAACGCCGGCCAGAATGACAAGTATTATCAACAAAAATTAATCAGGTGCATCTTTTCATGAACTCAATTAATAATGTGCAACAACGGGGTCTTTTTTCCCTGGAATGAAAATTAATTAGCAGGGGAAGGTCACTCGGAGATGCTGACATCACTCATCAGGCCGCTGTGGCAGTTCTAATTATTTGTCTTCCAGGCTTGACTGATCAAAAATTATTGCCATACCTGAGCAACATTTAGAAAAAACGCTTTGTTTAAAGCGCTTTTAATTAGACCTGCTATTTGATTAATGCCATGTAAGCGCTCAGGATCGGCCCTCTTATCAGCATTTCTGACAAGTTTGCTGGGTATTGTTGTGTGAAAGACGTTTTACTGACGCTAACCGACTGTTTAGTATCTAATTCGTTCACTTTAGTTGCAATTAAAAAGCTATTTACTCCCGGAGCACTTGTTGATATTAATATAGATGTTGTAAACTTTGACAAAGCACTCTGCATCAATACTTGAAATAAATATGGCATTTAGTGATAATAGAACTTAAATTTGCATTATATGTGGATTAGACCTAATAAAGAGCGTAGTTACCAACAAGCCACACTATTGCACACAAACATGGTGCTGTTGTGAATCGTGGAGTGATTGCACCCTGCACATTCTTAGAGAGAGCAAGTGCGGCTCTAAGGTCCCAGAATTTATTGCATTTTTGTCAGCCATAATTAATAACAAAAGACAAAGGTCACACTAAGCCAACATGATTACCTAACCCCTGCCTGATAACATATCTAGCCTCTACCGAGCCCCTTGGTCACATGGAGAGAAGACTTGTCACAGAGCTGCGTTATGATGGAGGCTTTATCAAGCTCTTGCATTTTTTTCCACAGAGTTATTGTGTTGACTCATTGCCTGAACTATCTTCAACCCTTACTACATCAATTCACATTACCTGCAAATTAGCAAAGTTCTACTTTCAAGCTCACAGTACATTTGATCCAAATAGACTCTAAATGCCATTTCTGTTCCTATTAACCTACGGATCGGTGTGGCAGATATTTTCATGAGGTTGCTGGGGAAAAAACACGAGGCTAATGGCTTGGTTGTGACAGCGCTATTCATGATGATTTATGATTCTGTGTTTAAGTTGATTACTCCACTGCTGACTCGGAATACTATTTCAATTAGTGCACTGAAGGTCACTCCACGAAATCCCTCCATAATCTATTCCTATTAACACTAATGCGCCGAGTATCCATATCTGTTCACCCTTGTTGATTCAAATCATCCCCACTCCTAACGGCCAGCTTGTTTACTAGTTTACTGGTTCGGACGTATCCTGGATGGTAATTTTCTCTCCACCGTGTATCATTAATGTCTTCAGTCTTGACACATAGCTAGAAGGGACATCTCAATAAAGCTTGGGTGCATTTTTATGGCTTTTATTATTTCTAATTTGTTTTACAGATCAAGTGATATTTATGCTGAATGAAATTGATCATGAAAGCCCTATAGGCAAACACGGTAATATTGTGAGGTTAGAAAGCAACAACGTCCTATTACTTGTCATCATGAGAACCAAAATAGCCTAGGCGTGATCAAAATTTTAGAGGTCTAAATTAATTTTACATCACTTTCATTCATACTCCCACTCACCCATGCAGAGGAGGAAATTAGCTACCTGTATTTAATCTAATATGTTCCCACTGTAAGCGCTGGTGGACATGATAGACTTAATCAGTTCACACTGAATCAAAAAGCTCACCAGACAGTGCTTAGTGAGGAACAATGTATTAAGTTTCAAAGACAGGGTCTCTGGGCTTACTACCTAGAAGAGTGATCTATTTTATTTAACAGGATACATTACTCTCGGAGTACAAATAGGCTAACTGTCTGATTTAGTTGCCTTGATTGCAGCCCAGGAAATAAATCAAAAAAATGGCAACTAATTTACAAGTAAAAATTTATTACGTATTTGCCCATTAAACATTTAAGTTACTAGTTGTTTGATTTGGCAGCAGAACATTTTATCACATTTTAAACAAGCAGACAAAAATCTGTAATGAAAAAGGTCAAAGCTGTAACAGCTCTTATCGGGCACAACAGGCTGGTAGGCCCGAGGACAGGAAACATCCTTTTTTTGAGGGAAGGGTAAAAGTGCTGACATTGTCACCAGTTGATGAGACTCTATCCAGGGGATAGGTGAAAACACTTGGGCACAGTGACATCAATTTTCAAGATGATTTAACTCCATGCTTCTGTGTTGGAGGAAAGAAACTTCAGACCCCTGATTTACCTCCGATGACAGCCACGCGGCCCCCGAAACAATGTTTCCAAGGCTACTAGCGAATGACGAGTGGTCACGTCTGTACAGCCGTCCCCATTGGTTTGATTTATGTGACCAGGATCCAATAAAAATGGCAATCAAATCAACCCAGCCACTTTACAGGTAGAGGGCTGTCTGATTGAGTTGTCGAAGGCATGGCTGAGGCTCAGAATGATTATGCTACGAAACGGAGAAGGGTCCATCTCTCCGCACCCAACAAGGACACCATACATCTCCCCATGCAGCTTTCCTACTCCACTGTGAAATGTATCCAAAATAACTGCACACCTACTGCTTGCCTGCCTCCCCTCTCTGAAGGTTATTTGTCGTCTGAAGGACTCTCCCTGTCAGCGTATGATGAATACCATGTACACAGACAAGAGCAGCGTCAGGTCCAGGATTAGCTGGAAAACTCACTGATCTGTGAATAACCTAAAAAAGAGGAGCTGAAGATTAGCAATGATGCTTTTAGGAATGATCCATCAAACTCAACTACCTCAGTCACTCAAATGAATCATCTCACTTGATTCTTTAACCCAGGAGAAGTACGAGTGACTGCCACGCTACCTGCAGGTCACAGAGATCATTTTGAGGATGTTTATTAAATCAGTGCTATCAATTTTCTTACTGATCATCTTTTATCTGTCCTGTCCTTGGGGATGAGTCAAGCACACAATGATGTTAAAGGTTGCGGTATTCTACTTATGGCTCACCCATTCAACTTCCAGAGCTCTGCTGGCAATATTGAATTACAGCCATTGCCATAACATACAAATTGATACCTGAAATATGCTCCATATTGTCAAGGCCTGTCTGTCACTTAAGTTAACTCGTATCTGTTAACAGAGCAACTGTACAAAGCAGAACAAAAAAATGAGCAAACAATAATCATGTGAACTATTTGCCTTGGCTTTGAACTAATGACAGTTTAGGCAGGCCTGTTTACTGTGCATGAGGAAGCACACATTCAGGAAGTAAATTGGATCAAAGTACAAGCAGCTGCTTAAGTACTTACTCGCTTCGATAAGCAGAGTGAAATCACCATCATTGTTGCATTAGAGTGACTTGCTTCAGTCACCGCCAGGAAAGGAGACAGGAAGAGGAGAGGGGAGCTGATAGTGTACCAGCTCCATGTGTCATGAAGGAGCCACTGGCTAACAGCCAGCCTGAAAGAGAACAATTGAACATCACTGTTGAGTCTTTTTGCTTTGGAAACACAATCACCTCGTTGGAGAACAGAATGCATTGTACAACAGGTACAAACACATCCTCTGGAATAATAGTCAAGGACGCTGAATCGAACGAAATCAGTCCACACCTTTCAAGACGTACATCTATGAATACGTTTTGTTTTTTGCCCCCCGGCTGTGACAGTTACTTCATTATTATTTTATTGAAAAGTTGGCTTCAGCAGAAGTCATCAGGTTACAGACTTAAAACATCGAATAAGCCTGTCAGTTGTCATAAGCGAACAAGCAAAAGTTAGCGCGGATGTGAAACCAAGGTCCTTCCAATATTTTCTTTTTAAGGGTCACGGCGATGTGAAAACAAAAATTCTCTGATCCAGAGAATCTGAAATGATCATCTTAAGTTTCCAATGAACTCTGAAGACCTTTCCTCTCCAGCAATGAGGACACAACAGAAAGTTCAAGGATTGAGCAAGTCAGTTGGACTAACATGCCATGGAACAGGAAATAGCCATTCATTGATTTTGTGTGTGTCCAGAAAGATCAATTTTATTCTTCCTTTGTTTTCAGACTACAATGCACTAAAGCTCCTGCAGCAGCAGGATGTGTTTCGTACAAGCACAGTCCAAATGAAGCTATAAATCAAGTGTTGGAGCAGAAACACATAATGTCATCCCCCATAGACCACGTACTGTACAGAACCCCACCTCAAACTCCTCCGTTCTGCTTTCATTCTGTCTATACAAACAGCCTGACAATGTCCGACAAACTAATTAATATGACTGTCAAAATATCAAAACAAGGACTGCTGAAAAATGTCCAGATTTACTTGACTTTGGATATGTAGGCCTGCTTTTTTTTCCCCCTATACTCTACAAGTTGCCAGCGGTTAGATTACAATGGATTGCATTCACTGCTTTATGATCTTTCTGTTACGCAGTTTGCTGATTAAGAGTGTGTATGTGTGTGTGTACACGCACATGGGTGTGTGTGCATACACTGACACTTCTTTAATTGTATTGCACTTGTGCTATCTGCGGCTGGAGTTAACTCGTAAAAGTGAAGTCTCAAGCAGATTCCCAGCATCTGCCTATTTAAGATTCATAGAAAAGACCATCCACCCCAATCAATATCTACTTGAGATTTAAGTTGCATTATGTGTCCCCTTCACAGGCATGATTTAAAACATCAGCACAAAGTATTCTTAATTTTATTGCCTGCCGTAAATTAAAATTAATGATGCTGACATCCACAATTAACAATGAAAAATGCAGATTCTTATAATTACTTTAGCAGTAATATTGTTTTCAGCCCAGGCTCAAGGTGCTCCTCATATGCTCCTCAACATTCAGTAAAACAGAAAAAGACAGCTTCATTACATTTTATTTGCTATAGGAAACAAAAAAAGGATCTAACAACAATCCACAGCTCATTGGGGAATATCTCGCCATGCATAATTAAGCAAATTTGATTGGAATTAAGCATGACTTCTTTTGGTTGGGTTTTAATGAATGCAAATCAGGCATCTACATCCCTAAGATTAATTTCAGCCAATTAAAAAACAAAGCTTGTTGGAAAGTGTAAAAGTGTTCAAAGCAGGGCAGCAAAGCAGTTTCTCTCTCCCTCTCTCTCTCCTCATCTCATCTTCATAACTTGCACTCAGGAGAATCCCCCCCTCAACTTTGATCATTAGCATGAAGTTACAGGCAAACAGTATGAATTCAAATGCACTGCCAAGATCCTTATACCTTTTTAATCTCAAAGTTGTACCCCCTAATAGTTTCTTTACGCAATTATTGTTTGAGTACTTCCTGTTTTAACACAGATAGGACAATCGGGCACTGCTTTCGTTGGGAATAAACTCAGATATAAATCTAAATATATCCAAATATTGACACAGTGTGCTAGTTTCTCACTTGTGATGCAAAGTCAAACTTCAGTGTGTTATATATGTCATTGTTCTGGGTTTTGACAGGACAAAATATGACAATTATTCTGCATTAGTTTGCTCACAATAATGTTAGCACAACCTGAAATCAACCTTTATCAGTGTTCAAGAGCATTCAATCCATCTGACTTAAGCACTCAGGAGATCTCATTGTGGTATTTTCCATGTGAAGGCACCATTGCACACCAGACCAGTGACAAATAACACAGCTCACACCAGTAACAAATGTCAGTGTCAGGCAGTGTCTATGGCTTATGTAGGTGTGAGTCTCATTATGACAGCCTTTCATTATCCTCCATCTTTTTGCACCTATGAATGCAGCGCACAACAGCACTGAGTAAATCCTGATTATTTGGAGAGTCAGACATAAACGCTAATGATTGAGGGCAAGCAGGCACCTTCAGGCTAATGCTAATCTGCCTGCGCATTGCTCGGAGAACGCCGTGTACATTGATTTGATCTCTCACATCAAAAGACAAACAGTGGTGCAAGTCAGCACTTCCCCAGTCAATGTCATTCCTTGAAGTGATTCCCCCACATGTGCATCTTCATGGGCCCGCGGAAGGCGGGAGGGAATATAGAATTAGGCAATCAGATCTATTGGCTTTTCTTTAAAGGAGATGCATGGTGGGAGGAAAGGGTAAAAGTGAGGAAAAGTGTTTCCCCGTTCACCTGCTATCCAGAGCCAGTTCTGTAAGGCTTGCTGTGTTTAGATTGCATTAATCCCTCTGTCTCTACCTGTTACAGAGCTTTCATTAATGTTGTCTTTTAACATCAAGTCTCCTGCAGAGTGGGGAATAAGTTGAGAGTGCTCAGAACTCTGCAGAAAGTTCAAAGCGCCACAAGAAACCCTTTATGTGTTCCCTTAATCATTCAAAAGCCCATCCTAGTATGCCACTTGCGTAGCTCCTCCATATGACGAGAAGAATTAATATTTGGCCTCTGATGCATTCTTTTTGAAAGAATAAAGGAATGTGAAGGAAAAGCATTATCTATTCAAGGAGCACAGGGAATACTCTGACTGCGTCTCAGTTCTGTTGTAGCTGCTGCGTCTCATTTTGTCTATCGCAGATCACAGGACTGCAGACTGGTACGTTTCTGAGGGAGAATGGAGAGTGGGAAATTGTAGTGTTTTATTAGAACCCTGTGGGAGAGTTTTGTAGAGGCAAGCATGCCATTGAGCCGATTTGCATCATGCTACTAGTGAATAGATATGATAATATTGTGATACTTTGGAAACAGTCCCACAAAAGTGTTTTTTATGTGCTGATATTTCTGCGGTGAGAGCCTCTGGCCCCCCTCATAATATCTGAAGGATAAACCCACACTGCCGTTTTATATGGATTTATTATTTTTTTGGAGCTACACCTTTTCGAGTTTAATGGAAGATCACCACTTGAGTGAGAAAGACTTGTCAAAGTAGAAGCCAGAATAATCATTATTTCAGCAGTATTTGTTCTATTTCAGTTCTTAGTATTTCTTCTCTGTTAGTCCCCCCGTGTTAATGTATTAACTCTGATGCCTTAGGCTTTTCATTTCATTCTGTAAAGCCTCATTGCTATAGAGTTGGCCTTATGCTTACTTTATGCACCAAAGACCACACATTCAAGTTCACTAGAGCAGACCTATGCGCCTTTTGAAACATTTGGACCGCGTTATTATGAAAGTATAGTGTTCGTACATTTGTAACTGCAATTGCAACGCAGCCATCAGTGTAAAATTTGCTATTCTGAGTTTCCTGAATGCAACCAGACAGAGAGCGGGGAAAAAATGTGTGTACCCTTTATTTTCCACACATAATAACACAACAGAGATTATTATTCAGGGGGTAAAACCAGTGAAAGGCTATTCAGTACATTTGTTTCAGGCTGCCCTTGTCCAAAAAAAAAAAAAAAAAAACTGAGCAGAAAAAATTTGCACAAAGCCTTTAAACATTCTCTGCATTCAACGGTGGCCTTTAAAAGCATTTTAATTAATTTTCATTAAATTGCATTGAACTATTTAAAAAGAGGGTACTGTGGAAAAAGTCTGTCTGGTAGGTGTAAGGCTAAATTGTGTGGAGTGAAGAGATGTTACTGAGAGATGGGAAGCCCAAGGGACAAGCAGGAGGACAATGCTGTCTCTTGGGAGAATTTTATGCTGCTGAAGTGAATTTGAATGCATAAAGGAGAACTCCGGTAAAAAGGGAAAAGGGGGGTAAAGCATAGCCTGTGTTCTCCTGGTCCCTTGTGTGGGAAAAGAGGCAGATTACGCCTTTTTTTTTCTTTCTTTTTGTTTTCTTCCGCTCTGGCCCTATTCTCGATTACTAATTTAGCATTTTAAGGTCTGTAATTGTTCCGTGAGTACATTCGCTCAACAGTTGCACGTTTTACCCCCACTTACCACTCTTTAAGCGTCAGATGTGCTGCTCTTCAATGGTAGTTCATTTATTTCTAATGAAAGTATCCATCGGCACCGCACAAATCTGTTACAGATGTATATTGCATTGCAGTAAAAGTGTGGAGCGCAAATTTATTGCTTCCACTTAATAACTTACACGTTTCCGCCTAGTTAGTTTGTTTTTCTGCCTCTTTGTCGGCTCAATATCTCCACAGATTTGCACAAAATTTGGTAGACAGATGGGACGTGTGCCAAGAAGTGATGGATTAGATTTGGGTAGTGATCTGGATGGTAGGATAGGGCTGTCTTATGTCAGTGGTATAACTAAGACTCGATAGTAACAATTTGTTAAAATTTCCCATTGAAGATATAAGGATTGTAATGATTACATTGTCTGCACTGTCTGTGCGCCTCACTGAGCATGTATGTTTTCAGCCTGACATTACACAACAGGAAAAACAAAACGAAACAAAACAACAACAAAAAAAAGCAAAACAAAATGCAATATGCGACGTATTCATATCAGCACATTTTCCTGCTCAGGCAGGCAACGCCCCGCACATTCTGCCTTCTTAGTTTTCCTGTTTGGTCTGCCCTCTTTACTTTGTCCCTTATCTGAGCATCATTCATTCCTCCTCCGTGATCCTGCACTTGGCTGTGGTCTGCGTGGCTTGGCACCCTCCCATTCCTCCCCTACCACACTAAAGAGACTGCTCTGCACTGTTCTTTGTCTTCAGCTAAAAGCAGAGGGCTTGGAGTGTATGTGGGCATTACTTTTTGATATGTAGCAACCTCACCTGTTTGCTTTACACCTTGCCATTATGTCAGCCTGCATCTTGATCTGTTCCTTTATGCATCTAATGTTGAAAAAGTTGACATCAGCAACATGATAAAGTAAAAAGGATAATTAAAAGAATATTTAAAATGTCTTTACTAAACCAGTCATCAGGTCCTGGTCACAGCAAACAAAACAGACTTACTTTATACATAAATACAGTATAAAACCAAAGCATTAAAAAAAACGTGATAACACTGTAAATAAAATTGAATAATATATCGGATGGGAAGAATGAATGAAAATTTTGTAGAACAGGCAGAGTCAGGAAAGACTATTGCAATCAGCACAAACTACATTGCAGTTGATGTGTCCTGTGCTCCTGTAGAGGTCACTGTTGTGTGTTACCTGCATGTCACACTGGGATACTATCAGCACTCATAATGCCTTACTTTATGGAGTTTGCAGCAAGCACTGTGACATTGAAATAAACTAAGTATATGAGCAAGGGAAGGATTATGAAGTTGAGTTGGTGTAATGTCTAGTACAAACAGTATCCTTTTAAAAAGGAAAAGTTTAGTGGTGCTTAATCTGCACAATGATGAACAGTAATTATTTTTTTTATGCCAGTGTTAATCATGCTGTACCAGTGCTAAGTTAATTTGGACCAAATAAAAAATCTTATGTACATATGTCTGAAGGCATCTTAGAATTGTAGGATTATTTTCTTTCTGGACGAAACGCATTATGCTAATCACAAAATCCCTATATTTGTGTGTCTTCGAGATGATTGGAGCAAGCAATTATGAGTGGGCTTTATTACCAAGAACACAAATTAGATACTATGAATCAGTTCATCCCAAGCATTTGTATGTGCCATTTAACTCTGAAATCCTTGTTTATTAAACTCCAGTTGCACATATGAATCGACTCTTTGGCATTAATCACGAAGTACAAGGGCCCAGATGGTACATTCTTAGCCAAGCTTGAATTAATACGAAAGGTTGAATCGCTGTTGCATCGAGATCCTCTCAAGGATCTTTGAAGAATGACATGAATAATCATTATTGTTGGATGCATAGTTTATTAAGTCAGCAGAGCATAGTGACCTACTGCAAACTGAGACACGTGGCAATGCCCTGCCAAGACTTTCTGATATATTGCAGCTTTGATACTAAAATGAAGAATGGCTTCTTGTATTAACTCATAATGTATAAAATTTTAGTATCATATCATGCACTATAATATGCGCATCATACGGTGATCATGATAAATAAACATGAACATGACTGTGTGACACTAACAATAGCTACACATCACTGACTCAGCCTGTTGATGCTGCTGGATTGGTGAGCAGCTCGCATTTAGCTTGGTGTACAGTAGAGTAATTTTAAGTTGGACTGTTGGCGTTCATGTTGATGATACAGTGATATAATGTCCTGGATTATCATGGAGTAGTAGTGCTCATTCTGACCATAAATAATCAGGTTTTGGCCAAACCTGAATCAGCCACATAAAAGTTCTAATGGTTAGCAGGTAAATACAGTGGAGCTTTTGAAGCTGAAGATCCAAATATTTCCCTTGGGGCTTGGTAGAGACCAAAGCAGAGCTAAAGGACCAGTAAATATTGGATTTTTGTTAAATGGCCAGCAACATGGCTGGCATAGTAATCTTATTTGGTTTATAACTGCTGGCATAGTATAGTGCTTAGTTATTTGGACCATAACTAAAGAAATCAAAACAATCAGCTAGCAAGTTAGCATGTGGCTGTGTGATTAGGTAAGTTGGGTTTGTGTAAATTTTAACTTTGTTTTCCAAAAATATGTAAAACCAATAACATTTTTGGTCAGTCTAGGACAGTGGAAACAAGGTGTAAACACAAGACCTATATATCATCACACCAAAGAATATGGCCGCACTGAGCAGAGAGAGCAGGATGGAGGTACCATTGTCAACAAGGCTTTGTAGGAACTGCCCCAGTGACTCACCTTGTGAGCTCACCTGGATTATTAGTTAATGAGTAACATCGATTTTGAAATGCTGCGATCATTGAGGACTAAGTGAACAATTAAACGATTATGTCAACCTAAAGGTCAACCTGAAACAGTTGATTTTTTTGTAGTCATTGTAATACACCTATTCCATGGATTTGCTGCTGGTCTTTTTTATGCATCATCTAACTTCTTCCTTTGCTCCTGTAATAAGTATAAAGGTCACTGCAGGTCAATAAAACTAACTATGGGTAATAACAATTTGCGGGCACACATGAGCTATGGGGGTGTTTTTTTCTTTTAAGAAGAGGACCATATCTTTAACCCAATATAATTCAAGAGGAAGACAAACAAAGGGTCAAATGGCAAAATTGTGGTATTTGTGGTACTGTCTAACTGCACTGCCTGTGAAATGTTTGGAGGTGTTCCTATTATTTTGTCATGGCACTCAAACCAATGAGGAAGGGCTAAACAACAGACACACCTCTTTGTATAATACAACACATTAAATGACATCACCCGTGGTGATTATACAGTTAAATCAACACCTAACAGTTTCAACAAAAATGGTACATTAAAAACTTAATGATGGCAGGATTCTTTGTAGGACAGTTGTATTAGACTGCGTTAGTGTTAGTTATATATACTCAATAAACTGATAGCTCAGTGCATATCCATTCACTGGTCATTATAACACACAATATAATCCTATGTCTTTTGCTTCATGCAAACAGTCCTTTTCCACTTTGCTTTGGCGTTGCATTTAATGTATTCCAGTTTAGCAGATTTCTTGATTCCAAAGGACATTGCATCTCATTTCTTGTCACTTGTCGCCTAAATTCCTAAAGGTACAATTAGCATTTTGTTTGACGAAATGTTGAAAGGTTCATAGATTGATATTTGCAAAAAATGTAGCAGGGTGTTTTTTTTCCAAATGCAAATTCTGACATTTATTAACTTTTATTACAGATACTCTGTTTATGGATTGTAAAACTCTGCATAGATTTAATGGGAATAAAGTAAAATTACAATGTTTAAACACAATCAGTATGGCAAACCAGCAAGTGTGTAATTTAGTGTTGTGTGGCAATGAAATGTTTTACGGGCCTTGATTTATGTCCTGTGCATGGCATTTCTAATGAGAGAGACCAACATTGCAGTGTGCCTGTGTTCCAGGAAACTACATTTACAGCAGATCTTTTTTCTCAAGAGTGTTTTTCCCCTGTGAAATAATGTCAGCACTTTCCCACCTTCAAAGTCCTTTTGTTTCCAGATCTATTAACAATTCTAATTGTACAGGAACACTTGTTAAGTAAGGCTGGTAAATAAAGCAGGAAACGCATTATTTCCTTTTAGTGCAGATTAAAGGTACAGCTATGCTGGGTTGAAACACATTAATGAGGTTTTAAATAAAAATGCTGGCAGGGAATTTACACCGCTGACTGGTTTAACTGCAGTAAGCAGTTGATTTTCCTTGATGTTAAAGGGGAACATTATTTCACCCACTAATGAAAAATACATCTTTCCACCCTCCTATCTGTTAATTAACATGTTTGTGTTAAGGGATTTTCAAAAAGGAATACAATCGTTTTCAATCTGATTAAAGTAAGTGATACATAATAGGGAGGTTGTTTTCCTTGGGTCCTTCTGTTAATTGAATAGCTTTGTATGACTTGGAATGTTTTTCCTAGTCACAACAATTCGCCTGGACCTTGCTGCTCGGGATGCCCCTATCTTAATTACGGATCGTTTTCCAAATGTGGTTCAATTTCCTCAGCAGGACAGTTTCTGTTAACTGCTATTTTTAAGGCCAATAACAACGTCAAAGCTAGGGATGATTAAAGCAATTAAAGTTTCCCTTTGTTTTCTAAGCACAGCGAGATAGGCCTGCCTGTTTGTACAGCATTTATTAAACATTTACTAAATGGAATTGAATCTGTCATCGATGAAGTTTTCCGAGACAATTACCTTTTAGCATGGCAAACACTGTTTCGCTCAGCTAACGTCTCACAGCTTATGGCTGTGATTAGCCATTTGATTTCATCAAGCCAAACTAAAATCCTCTAGTGGAGAGAGAGAGGGTGAGTGAGGAGAGTGAGAGAGAGAGAGGAAGAGAGGGAGAGGGGTTTAAATATAGTTTTACCATCGGAATTTCTCAATTAGCATACCACATTTTCTCCATTAGATAAAACTGCCTTTAGAGAGCTGGCTGGTTTAATCTGTTTAATGTCCGTGTAAACTATAATCTCCTGATTCTAAAAAGAAATCCCTTAAGGACATCATTCGCATACACTCTTCATAAGACAGTTTTTGAAAGACATGATCGAGTGCAGCTTTTAAAATGGGACTGAATGGTGATGGGTTGTTATGCCTATCATGCTTTTCTTTTCTGTGTGCATGGATTGTGCAAGTAGTGGTTTCACTTGCTTGAGTTTAGCTAATCATTAGTAATTACGCTTTTACAAGCTTGTCCTTGCTTGACTGTCACCACAACGTACAGTGCTGCTGCATTTAAGATTGTCCCAGCAGTTATATAGGTTTATGTGAGTGCTCAGTCTTCCGCTTAGTAATTCTACGAGTGTCATGGCAACAGTCTGTTGTCCCTGAAGTCATATGTTACATTAAGTCACTCCTCTTGAAAGATGGCAGTTGCTGTTTTCCAGAGATAATATGAAAGAGATATAACCACGCAACATGATACATGAATCAAACTTTGATCTCAGATTGAATCAGAAGTGTATCAGGCTGTTTGTCCACATTACTGCCAATCATAGCAGCGCACAGCCGTTATATGGATAGAGAAATCAGGATTTGTTGTTATCCTATTGAACGATGAGCAGAGAGAAATCAGAGTGTTTACATGCATATCATTGCCTTCCATCATACACTGCGGGCTGTATGAATTAGGGCCTGCAAACACAGCCTCATTCTCCTTGCATCACGCCAAGAGTCACTCCATTGATTACCCTTCCCCGCTCCCAGGAAATGGCTCATGCATCTCGTGTACATTATAACAAATGTTCTCTTTGCATTACAATTGAATTGTGATTGTTATGTTCAATCAATGGGGAAAGGTCATGGGATCGCTCCTGCCAGCGCTTTAATGGAGAAGTCGATGAGGATTCATTTTAATCACTGCGGCTGTGGCAGAATGAGCACAACACTGAGAGACTGTCAATGGCCCGGTAATTACCGCTGTTTATACAGGTTTCTGCTTTAGCAATTTAGATATCCACAAATCTCTCTGTTTCTTGCACCCCAGTTATATTGGAAGCCGCGTGGCATCAAATGAAGTACTGTAGGATGTGGGCCGTGACTACTCTAATTGTGGAACTATCAGAGAGGCTGGCTCTTTGAAAATGAAGTGAGCTTTATTTGCTCCTCTTTTGAGCAGTTATATTAGCAGAAAGCTGTTACATTGCATAGTTTGTTTGAAGGAGCATTCTATTAGCTTATCTGGAACCTAGTCCTGCGGTTTGCACTTATATCAAGAGGTGGAAGATTGTACTTCACCCTTTCTTTCTTTCTTCTTTTTTTTATCAATTTTTTCTTTTCTTTTCAGCTGGATTGGCAATACACAGTGCTCCACAGCACAGCCGCGACACACACAAACAA
>OMNW01004374.1:2724-16754 GCA_900303245.1 Selene dorsalis | reverse complement strand
CATCAGATGTATCAACTGGTACAGCCCGCTCCCACCCCCAACACACACACACACACACACACACACACACAAAAAAAAGAAAACAATGCCCTCTGTATTCTTTTCTATGTGTCAAATACGAGAGATGCTGAGTGGTAGCAGGAAAGAAAATGAGATTAGCAGTGGGGTAGCAGCAAGTGAGGAATATATTAAAAAAAAAGAAATAAAAAAGCACTTTTCACGTGTGTAAAAATGTCCAGAAACCACATTTTACATTCCTTGTTCTATTCCAATCCTGGTCTACAAACATTTCCTTGATCTGCTGAAAACTTGGCCAAGTGTTAATCGCAAGAGAAAAGGTACAAGGTCGCATATTTGGACCCAAAAAATGAACTTCCCGCATCTTCATCACGTCCCAGAAGGTTTGTGGAAGTCCCCCTGTGAAAGCTGAGACTGACTGGGTCTCCTACTCTGGTCAGGGCTTCATTCCCCTGGCCCATCCCTATCAAAGGCCTTCTGTTTGCGGGTAAAAGAGTCCAATTTCTGGGCCTCCCAGAAATAGGCCGTATGGTGGCATGGAGTGAAGGGCCTGGAGTGGGGAGGTGCTAAGTGAGCAGGAGCCAAGTGAGAGCCTGGGGAGCGGGTAGACCTGAACTGCCCGACTAATGGTTCCCTCACTGGGGAGAAGAGGAATGTCTGGTGATGGAGAGGAGAGGAGACAGGGCCTATACAAGAGGGATATGTGTGTTTGAGTGTGTTATTTGTAGATGTGTGTGCATGTGTGGACTATATTTCCCCACAGTGCCCTAATTAGAGAGACCCTGGAGACAAATACATTCAGCACTTCATTCATTATACTCAGCAGTCAACTGTCAGCTGTGTATGCACACCTACATGCATGCGCGCACACAGGCATGCACTTACTGTCAGCCAGGCATGATCACAACCATGTTTGTGCAACAGGCACAGACATTAACGTAGTCCCTCACATATTAATATGTAAAGTATGTCACTGATATAGTCAGGGTTACACATTTAAACCCCGCTGGGGCTACACAGGAAAAAACCGTATTCCCTCAAAGTACCATGGATAAACGCAGCTTTTTCCAACTTGGCCTCAAAGAGCACACAGTTTTTGAAGGACTGGACCACATAGACCATACAGGAAGTGAAGCAAAATCCCTCTAAAAACTGTCTTTTTGAGCGATTATCTTCAATGTCTATACATTTACATAGATTTATGAGTGTAATATTCAGGCAGAAACTAACTGAGTTTAATCTATTTATCAATAAATTATCAGACAACAGTGAAAAAATCCATAAAAATATCCAAAATTTTCATTTAAATAAATGAATAAAAAAATATTTTTTCAATATATCTATACAAAACTTTGCTTCTTCTTCTGCTTCTCTTTCCTCGTTGTGATGTCTGACTCCTCCCCCCAACGTATCTTGACCCCACCTCATCCTACTCATCTCAGTTGCAGACAATAAAAGACGGAAGGAGGAAGATGGATGCAGAGGGAAGGATGCAACTTTCCTGTGAAAATAAACGTGAAACTAGCACCCAGCGTGCGGGGATCGTGTTTCATTGCTGTGACGACAGTTAACATGAGGCATAGGGCCCTCGAAATTGGAGCTGGAATAAAATATGATGATGATATGACTAGTGAAATGCACAACATACACACTCTCTCACACACACACATACATACAGGCTTTCGAAAGATCTCAACCCAGCGATGTGAGATTTTTGGATTAACGTCGCTCTCCACCATCATCATAAAGACACCAAATGTGAAAACAGCTTTTGGTTGAGTGTCGTTTATCGCTCCACCAGAGTTCAGACACTTTAGAACCAATGTCAAGGAAATAATAAAGATGTTTTGGAGGCATAAGGGGGAACAACATCTTACTAAGACACTTTTTGTTGTTTTTTCCTATCATCACATATCTGTATATGAACGTATGGGCGGCACATGCAAACACACACAAATTCAGCCCAGGCCAGGGTATTTTGATCACACCATGGGACAACCTCCCACATGAGAAGGAAACATGACACTGTCGAAGACAATTCTGGGAATTCCCACACACATCACACATTCACACAGAGTGACAGACATTCAAATGTACATACTGTACATATAGCCAGGAATCTCTCTGCAAAGTACGTATTTTGTAACGACAACAAACTTTAAAAACAGTAATCAAAAGTAGGTTTAAATCTTTCCATAATACACACAAACGTCCATTTTTATATCTTCTGCTTGTGGCAGTTTGTGCACCAATTAAAACCAACTACATGTCTTAGAAAAAGATGTCAATTTGAATTTAAGTACACCGCAAATGAACATACAGTAGTAGAGGAATGTAAAAAAGTGAGATCGATCGACATGAGATGGCAGATGTAATATCAGGTATCGGTGTGGTATGTATGAAAAAACATTACTCTGTTTCTCTTACTATTTCCCTCTCGCACTCGTCTTGTGTCTCACCTAAGCTAAAGGTCCTGGGAACAACACGCCGACTCCCGCAGTGAGTGACAGCTCCTGGCCTTGAGGCAACCAGCTCCGCCTCCAGGTGAGGTCTGACCGTCTCAAGTTTCCATCTCAACTTCCTCATTCATCCCCTGCCTTCCACCTCCTCTACTCCGTTTTCTCAAAATCAAAACTCCGTCACCTGACCTCATTTACGCACAACTGCAGAGATCAGCAAATTTTGACAGAAGTTAGTGTATTAATGTGCATAGATGTGCACAGAAAGTGACACACAGGCTGTAACACACACACATGGAAACAGAATATTAAACCCAACCAACCCAAACGGGCACAAAGTTAAGGGAGGCCCAAAGCTTGTGTGTGTGTGTGTGTGTGCGTACAGAGCCTCAGGTAGGGGGTTTATATTACAGTGAAGCTTCCTTTCCCAGGTGAAAAACCAACCAAATCTTACACCCTCAAGGGGTAGGATATATCACCATTGATACTCCCATCATTCCTCGACAAGTTTGCCTCCACCTGTCAATAAATTCACACTGATAATCAGACTGAAACCTGGAAACATGGTGGTAGCGCATTTTTCACAACTTTATCCACACACCTTAACCAGGTTATCTTATGGGTTAAGGCAAATGTGGCAGCACTGGATTAGTTGACGTTGTTCCATTGTCCATAAAGTTAGAAATTAGCCTAGTGTTATAATGAAAGAAGGGCTTGTCCCAAGAACACCACTCACTGCTCATTGTTTCTGATTTAGCCATTTTCTTAAAAAAAGTCATTCTTCTTCTTAATTTTCCTCAACTATGGAATTTGAATAAACAATTTCAATAAAAATACACCAACCTTGTACAGTCATGATTCATTTTAGCTTTAAGTGCACTCCCAAAAGTTCATGGAGGGGTCTGGTTTCTAGCTGCCAAGAGTCAGAGCCAAAAACAGAAGGCCAGCCACAATGCCTTAATCTGGATGCATCAGTCAAGCTTTCTATATAACTGTACAGGTACAGCTGCGATTATTTTAATGGTGGTGGAATTCGATTAAGGTGGTACTTTGGGTGTAAGCACGGACAAGAGCATGTGAGGGGGCTGTTTCTGTGGGGTAGGCTGGGGTGAGCGGACGACTGCGAGTCATCAGTGAGTCCTGGTACTCTGGTAGAAATATGCAGAGTGGAGCGGACGCACAGAATGAGCTGTGAGAAAATAAAACAAAGGGAGACAGGAATAATCATCTTGGCCGTTTCAATGAAAGTGCCAAAAAGTGAGGTCTGAAAAATGTGTAAATTGAAACTGCCGTACTTCAAGCCATTCATTTCCTGCGGTATCTGGGTAAATATTATGAACTCTACTCCAGACTACTGAGCACACGATCCATCATGACTCACACAAGCCAAGTTCGAGCTCACATTTACTCCTCGACCAACATAATTAGTTGGGAGAATTATAGAGTCTATAGACACACATTGTGTGTGTGAATGCGTGTCTGATGTGAGTGTTTTAGCCCTGGCAAGTTGGCAAGTTAGAGAAACATATTGCCTCATTCCAGGATACCGCGTTCCTGTAACTACAACAGGAAGGCAGCAAACCAAATCTGCGCACACATGAACCCTCGTATAAAGATGCATACTTTTATAGACTTCATAATTCTCCAGCTCAGCAGGCGTTGAATGAAGTTTTAGGTTCCATTATCCCCTCTTCAGTTTTTCTTCTGCATGCAGGGTAAAGGATTTCTTGTGGTTTAAACTGTGGGAGAGACACTGCTTTTTTTTTTTATTTCTAAACTATGCACTTTTTTTGCCAACCCACTTTACTAGCTTGGCTACACAGAGATGACTGGCTCATAAAAGAACATATTCACATCCTCTTCACTCGATGCACCTGTGGGTACGTGCACTTGGAGAACAAAAGGTGGTGACAGTTTTGTAACAGAGTACTGTAAGTCGTATCTGTTTGAGGTTTGCATTGGGACAAAACCAACTCTCCATGTAAAAAATCAAACTACGCTAGTTAGAAAATAAAATATCCTATTTTCTTATGTCATTTTATTTTCCACTGAAAAATGCACTAATTCCAACAAATTATTTTTCACAAAGCATTGTGCAATTCCACTGTTTGCATACAAAAACTTATCAATTTGATGAAGTCTTGGAATATTGCAACATAACTTTCAGTTTTTCCTCCAGATAGAAAAGTTTTGTACAACTTGATCAAAGTAGTGGCTTTTTAAAAGCCGATCTGATTGTCCGATAACAGAGTGTTGATTTGTTTCCAGAGTTGAGCAATCTTGGGAAGTACAGTATTATTAAATCTGATGGAAGCTTTGGCCACGGCTACAAAAATGAGACCGTATCAACCAAAGCCATCTGAAAGAACCAAGCACAGCATGTTCTGTCCCCAAGTGTGATACATTGTTTGTCTCCCTAAATAAGAGCATCAACGGCCAAAGACGAGAAAGAGAAAGAGGGAGAAAGAGCGAGCAACCACCCCTCACCCCCCACTGTCTCTCTTTGCAGGCCAGCACCAATCGGGGATGAGGAGAAGTAACTGGCTGGATTTCTCTCCTCATTCCAAGGCCTCCAACGTTACCTGCCAGCTGGCCAGACAGAAGCACAGACTTCTGGGATAGATTTATGTGTAGTGGTGGGTCTAAATTGGCCCCACATCAGGATGGCTTCTCACTAAAGTATTAATAATAACGGTTCCTGTTGGGGTGTGTGTGCAGGACTCTGGCAGCCTTTTGTGCGTCTGGCTTACCCTCTCTAAGCTGTTCTCCGTCAGCATTACCGCACACACACACGCACACGCACACAGGCATACGCACACACACACACACAAACAAAGAAGCACATTACCAGAAGCACTTGCAAAGACCAACACACACACATGCATGCACACAAACACACACACACACACACACACACACAGACACACAGGCACACACTACCTCCTTATCCCCACTTGGCTCTGAATGAACCAACCACAATACACAAAGAGGCTCAGGAGATAGAGCATGATGACTAAAACTGCTTCTCATTCATCACTCTCTTTTCAACCCTCTCTCTCTCTCTCGCCTCTTTACTCACCCATCATAAATACCACTGGTGCGAGAAAATCTATTTCCCCCATGTCTTCACACATGCACACTATAATAGAGTCATTTCAATGCCTGTCTAAACAATCATTTTCATGTCTGAGGAAAGTTGGTTGATACTAGATGAAATGTGCTCAATATGCCCTGCAAGCCTCTGGCTTCTGAGGTGAAGTGCCTGTACACAAAGAGGTGTTTATCTGTCAGACTCGAGACGCTCTGAAGCATGGTGGCGACATGCTTCCACTCGCAACTGATTTTTAAGGTTTTTGAAACTGCAGCGAACCAGACCAGTGCAAAACTGTTATTATTGACCAGGATTTGATCACAGTTGAAATCTCAGGCTTTATATGTGAAAAAAATTATAACTATTACAACAAAGAACTTTGTCTATTTTTCCAATTGCAAGGACCTGTTTAAGTGCTGTAGATCTAAAAAAATTGCAAATATAAACAAAACATCTAACAGTATTAAAATGCTGTTAAAATGCCTTAAAATGCCTGAATCTGAAAAATTTGGTTCACAGCTCAAGGCAGAATCATGGCCTACCATCTAAACTCACACTTCATTCACCCATTAACTACTCCTGATATGATAGTCAGCAAATACTTCACTATACAGTTTACTTTAAAACGAAATTACTGGCAGATTCATCATTATTTTGCATCAGTACTGACAGGCAAAGTGTCACACAACTGTAATTTTAACATCTATAAAATGCAACACACTGCGCAGTGAGACTTATTGCAGTGAGTATCAAATGCAAGTTTCCATTGTGGGAATGTTTGTCGTGGACTGTAAATGTTGGGGACTGTGTGGTAAAGGAGGAGGCCGAAACACGAATATTGACTGAAGGAAGAGACTCCGTACAGAAATTCTGGAGACATTATGCAATCAGTGAAGGTGAACTGAACTCTAATTGACTGTAAACCACTTGCAATGTTAATGGACTGAGTTGTGTTTAAGACTAAATTATGTGCAAGTAGCACACAATACCATTTATATTTAAATTGCTCCCTCCCAAAGGAAAAATTAATGTCAGTTTTAAAATTTGGATCATTGCTTTCACACAGAAGTGCCATACTCTTCACAGTATTTTAAAATCAGTACAATTACCTTCCTTCTGGTTCCAGTCACTGTGACCCAGTCCAAGAGAAACAGTGAGAGTTCCCTCTCCTCTTGCAACATCTACTCCTTTTTTCTCCCATTCCCCTATTTTAATGTCGTCTGTATCTCTTCACCTCCACAGTGGCCATGTTATCCTGCTCCGCTCTTTAAAAGGAACACCACAGTGGCAGCCTGAGAACTGTCACTGAGACTGTTAGAAAACCATTAACAACAGATCACGCTCCTCGCACTGTAATCACAATCTGTTTGCTTTGGAAATGGTGAGTGAAACAACAGTCAGTTTCAACAAGGCAACACGGCCAAAGTCTTGATTATGAAAAAAAAAAAAAAAAAATTCAGATTCAGATAACGTTTATGCAGATAGATCTGGAAACAACAACATCTACACGTGCGAGCAGAGAGAGAGAAAGAGGGAGCAAAAGAGACGTTAGACAGAGCGAGTCTAGTGGCTTTGTAGCTGGAGAGCACTTAAACTGTGCAACGGCCAACATGCTCGCGGTGATCCAAGTGCTGATGTACATCACTCAGATGTTAAGATTTATGCCCCTCAAGCATCTGCACTTGTGGTCATTTTTTTGTGCAATGCAGTTCAAACAGACATTAGTGCCACTGACTGATGATTAAAGCTGGATGCAAAACCAGATTCTACCAAATGTCTCACTTAAAGTAACTACCATGTTACAACAGTATAGAGATAGACTGTGATACAGGTTGTGTGCAAACACATATACACACATATACATGTCAAAGATTATCAGCAGAGTGCTAAAGAATGAAAGACTGGAGTGATCCTTACAGATCTACACACACACATACACACAGAAACGCTAGTGGTTTCCAGTGGAGTAGAAATACCATTATATAGTTAACTGTACATTACAAATGGGCTGCCAACTGTCTCTGGAGTATCACATGACCCCGGATGGCTCCTACGATTGGCTGGCTGGCAGCACCGCATGAGTATCAGGTTAGCGATTGATTGGGTGACGTGTGGTGGAACAGATGGAACAGAGAGGAAGTGTATTCCCAGGAAACCACACCAAACCATTGGGTTTTTCCACAGGCAGGTGAGGTGGACACACACACACACACACACACTAACAAGACAATTCCTGAACCTCCACCTCTCGAGCTCTCTTGCTCTGACTGGCTAAAGCTCTCCCTGGCTCTCTCTCCAGCCCTCACAGGCCATTTGGTTCTGCATAGATCTTCATTATATTTAATTACCTTCTCGTGTTTCACTGGAATAAATCCACATGTGTGTGAGTTGGGGGGCATTCTTTTCCTTTCCTGATTCTGAAGTCATTTTTTATCTGCCTAAGAGGTACAATAAATTAACAGAAGACAAAAAGCAGAATTGACATACTTTTCCATGGCAAGATTTACACTGGAACTGAGCTGAAAAATCAGACTGTAAGTCTGCTTTGGCCGGGCCAGACTCATGTTGTTCCTGGCTAACCATCGAAAACATCAAACAAGGCTGGTGAGGTTGAAACGAACAAGACATTTGGTACAGGAAAAAAGCAAAAAATCTGACACGTAAGCAAACACCACAAATATTAACATATCCAGCTGTTCAGCAAATCCGACTGGAGGACATGTTTGTCTGTGGCAGTTTGACCTATTTATTTATTTCTGGAATTATCTATTTTTGTCCATCTTTTTCAACACTTTTTCTACTACTTCAGCAGGTGGCAGTAGTTACTGCCGTCAAACTAATAAAATATCACAAATTTTAGTTTTGTTTGGTGTTGGACGCAGGTATTCTCAGGTTTCAGGCTGTCTCTATTTTCATATTTTAGTCAAAATGAACATATGGGTAGATGAGGAAGTCACTGTCCTTACAATATCCTGCCAGCACCTTCGATTCAGTCACATCAGTCCCAGCGGTTATCATGTAGATAATTCAGTTAGTTCAGTTCAGTTAGTGCAAATTAAAAATAAAAAAGGCAAGAAGGATTATTGTCATATTAAAGCAGGAGGCAAGAGAAGACACAAATGTCTGAAGGCAATACAGAAAACATGCTGACTGCAGAATGAGCAGTGGCACTTTCAAATCCACACCAATTCACTGTATTAAAGCCATTTTAGAGGAGAGAAATAAATATTTCAATTATTACAGAAACCGCGGCCATTTCAGTCCTGTAAAGTGAAACAGTAAACAGTACAAGCTGTGAGGACTCACTTGAACAACAGTGAAGCTTTGGACTACAGTGCATCATGCCAGCCCAATGGAAAGACAATATCTGCCTTGTTTACAACTGAATTATAGCAAGGGGAACACACCTGGTTGGAAAACACTGTGGGAGGCAGAGAAATTGTTCAAGAAAAGATGCCCGGCTAGTGATTTTATTTACCAAAGAGCAATCTGAGCCGGTGCTCTGAAAATAGTCTCATCTCATTTCTCCTTGGTGGACTATGCAGTATACATTTCAATATTTACTTGAAAAAGAAAAAGACTTAAAAGAAAACCCATCTACATTGCTTCTCTTCCATGGGTTCATTCAAAAACGCAATTTTTCCTCTGTGGGGAAATAAATTGTTCAACATTTCTCCACCATTACACAGCATCCAAAACGAGAGAAAAACAAACAAAAGCAACTGGAAATAGCCCCAGGGGCAAACAGCTAAACAAACTCTTTGTGGAATATTCTTTCTGTTGATGCCTCTCTAGTTTTCTTGTCTGCTAGGAGGTCCGGTCGGTCGCTCTCTGGAAATAGGTAACCGAACTTGTACTTTTTGGAAAAGCACATCACTGGGCTACCGTCTACAGGTTTGTATGTCAATTTTTGTACCCCTATCATGTTTCTTTTAAAAAGTCATAAATGCAGCATGACTGAATATGCTTTTAAGCCCAGGTGCAGGCTGTCTATGGAGCCCATCTGTTCCACTGCCAGTGATCTTCCACTATTAATTAAACTCAAATTTATAATCAATCAAATAATTAAACCTGTATATGGAAAAATGGTATTCATACAATAGTTACTGGTAGATTGCTACCTTTAGCTCAGATTCAAGTGTTAACAGAAACCACTTTATAGGTATATGGTGGATCAAGAGGAATGTATCTATGTGCCTACCTGTCTTAGCACATCTGTGAAAGATTTGGTGCAAAAATGTACTCCTCCTGTACCACTATTTCTGAGTGTGCTACCCACTGTGTTGAATTCTGCTTTGCTACAGAAACCTGTGGGGGTTTACAAAATGTCCTATGAGATCCAGCTGCTGCGAGCGCGCCAAATATCTCTCACCAGATAACAATATATATCTGCGCTGTTGAGGCACTTACAGCCTTGCAAGAGAGGGAGTGTTTGGTGTCGTGCTACATTATAAATGGGATGATTTTGCAGGTGTCAAACTGTAAACCAGATGAGAACGGCTCATTTCATGGTACACTACACCAGGGGCAAGCAAAAAAAAAAAACAAAAAAAAAAAACAGAAATACAGGGAAATCAATGATGGAGCAGGAAAACAATCATACGGAGGGAAAACTGCCCTATTGTTTCTCTCTTCATCATCTACCTCACTCACCTGCCAAAAATACCTCGATTTGTTTTAAACAGGAAAGATTATTTGCAATATTACCTTAACTTGCTCCAGACGCCGATAAGGCGGTGCTGTATTGTATTTGTGGAGGAGCAGGGTTTCATCCTATGAAGAATAGCAGTTCAAAGTTTCTAGCATTCGAGTGCAGGACCAGATGGACAGCATTATGAACTTAGTCCCCCAAAGGGCAATTTAGGCAAACGTATCGCAGTCAATATCAGCTACTGTGTAAATGATGCATGATTGGTGACTCTGAATGAAAACTGAGTATTTAGTATCTACTTTGAAATTAAATGTAACCATCTCATGCTCTCCAGTGTTGGGTCGACCACCTTTTCTAAGATAGTTGTAATAGTTTCTCTGTGTACTCAAATGTAATGTGACCAAACTTCAGGGTTTAAAGTAAACTAATTACAGAAGGTGTGAAAACACCCTTGATTGGTCATTAATTATTCTTCAAAGCCCTCCTGAAGTGTTTAGTACCTCTTACAGGTGCATTTAAAATACGGCTACTGGGAATTTACAAAATCACTTTAACTGGGTTTATTATCTGTGTTCCCTAAAAGGTGTGCCACACCCCGCAGATTTGTACTCCAGGTTAAATCCATGTCCAGGAAGCACTACTTTGGTAGCCTAAATCCATGTGTAATCTGTGTTAAGGAAATTGCTCCCATGTGTGTTAATGCTACTGACAGCACTATTAGGCCTCAGTATTAATGGCTTGCTGAAATACGCAGCTAAACAAACAACTGCCACTGCTAGCTAACCCTGTCTTTGCCCTGAGGGGTCTGCACTGACTAGGGATGTTACTTGGCCCTTTCATACAGTAGCAGCTGTGCTAACAGTTACAACTTGACACAGCATCTTATGACACAAAGATGGAACATTTTAATCCACGAGTACAATAACAGAGAGTTGAAGTAATGGTTTGTAACAAATCATAAAGTGGAGGGTCTGTTGTGTTAGTCCATATTATTTTCATTTTAATTTTCCACAAGAGCTCCCACTGTCCAGAGACATCAATCTCCATATAACAATTAATGCAGGCAACCAGATCACGTTACCATAGGGGCCAGGTCTTAGATAATTTCCATAATTTTCCATCCTGTCCATACTGAACATAAAACAGTAAGCTACAGTACACGGCTGTAATTAATATAATTTTTTCAACTCAGCTTACCACAGCAAGGGTAAAAAAAAAACCTCATGATTCAGAGGAACTGTGCTAAAACATAATTTTTCTGAGATATTCCATAACTTAACCGTTTCTAAGCGTAAATGAATCCCCCCTAAGCTCCCACTTCCTTCCTCCCCCCTGACACAGGGTTGCTATGGTCTCAAACTGGGCTCCCTGTGGGATGACCAAGAGATATGTCGGTGAGATATGCCCACACACTCTCTGTATATGTGCGTGTGCGTCAGCATGGAGGACGGAGGGGGATGTACGTAGACACTGTGTCTATATGTGTTTGTGTGAATGTGTATGCTGCTCTTTAAATCTGTGTGTATGTGTGTGTGTGAGATCTCACCACTGTTCTATATTGGATGTGTATAAAGGCTTTGGCCTATGATAAATACCCAGAGGTGGCAGCCTAACCCAAACATTCAGCTGTCAATCACTATAAGCCACCAACCACGGTCGTGACCTGGGAACAGGAAGAGGCCTTGTTGTCCCTGAACGGATCTTACTGTGTTACTCTGGAGGGAGCCATGTATAAAGAGATGTATCAGTGTGTTTGACTTGCTATTCAGTATAATGTATGTTTTTGTGTGTGTAGTGGAAGTTCAGCAAAAGTGGTGGACTTTTTGCATCAGACTTCTTTAACAGCCTTCAATCAACCTAAGTGTATTAGCTTAACATGATACAAGCCCGAACTGCTAGAAATGTTCAGTGTAATATTATATGCCTCTTTGTATACACTGGGCTGAAAATGTTCCCACTTTACACAATATTATTGGTGGAAGACTACACACATGGCTGTGCTTTCTACAACAAACAAGATTATAGCGCAATTCATCTTCCTGGGATATATATATATTTTTTTTTTACTACTGTTTGGGATGCAGATAAATCTGATATGTTGGATTGGTTGGATATTGACCCCAATGCTGATGCTTGGTCTATCAGCCATGATATAACAGATCCACGTTAAATAGGTTATTTCCCAGTGTCATTATAAAGCTTCACTTTCTCTTCTAATAGGTCAATTCATTCAGGCTGCCAACTCAACTTTATAGTGCCACAGAAATTCCTGGATTAATGTTACTTTATATAGTGAGATTTCCACACAGTGAAGTTCAAATCAGTTTACCCACTATCCCAGCGAGAGTCAGGAGCCCTAAGTTTAGAGAAAACCTGGACAGATGCAGCCCTACTGTTAAATGCCCCCTGCCCACTAAAAAAAAATCACAAGTACAAATAAATAACATGTATGGAAATAAAAAATAAAAAAAACGTTGTTTTTAATATGCTTACATATACATGGCCAGTGCTAGGCTGTCTGGCCGTCTTCAATACAGGCCTCAGTGTGGGACTAAGATGATTTATGACTGTTAACGCCTCTGAAGTTATTTCATCAAAATCCAAAAACACAAGTCTCTTTCTCCAACTCTTACAGCATGTTGACACTGGCATACCTGAGAACCAGAAAGCTACACTAATCTAATTTCTTCGTTTATTGCTGATGTCTGACTTTCTCCAATGATTTGTGTATTAATTTGTTTGCCTCTATTTTCATTATTGTGTATTTCTACTGTATACAAAATGGTATACATATAGCAAGTACATCAATTAATCAAAATTTAATTACTGATACTAAGTGTTCAGTATAAGAGTGCAGAACATGGCTGGTGAACACCTGGCACCTATGACAATATTTACCCAGGCAGGACTCGCTGCTAAGGAACTTTTCTCTCGACAAACCCTGTCCACTGGTTCCCTTTACCTGCTTTTCCACTTCACATTCAAACAGACTTAATGCTGATTAAAACAAACACACAGTCTGAAGGCATTACCCGCTTTGTGGAGATAAGTGGCGAAACTGATGGAGGCTGGGAGTTGTTACAAACGGTTGGCAAAACGTTAAGGGGTGAATATTAGCACATGGGATGGACTGGAGGGAATAAAAGGCAAGAGGAAACACTTCAAAGGAAAGAAGCTGTATCTTCCTCTGAGGGGTTGCAAATATTTCATCATCTTTAGAAAACCCTGTTGTGTTTCATCGTGCGTTCTGTGAGCTCACAGGCTTAAAGTGCTTATGTGAGATGTGTAAATGTTGTGGTTTTCATATATTCTATCACATCTGCTTAGTTAAAAGGATTTATTTCATCACACAGGGCATCATACTTTCCCTGTAAAGACTAATGAAATCTTTTCTTCTCGGTCTGTGCTTGTGTGTCAGTGACTCCGAGTGTCGACTTTGTCGGGTGTCCTGGTGTGTGATGAAGTATGTGAAAGGTTGACGGAGAGAGTGTGAGAAAAGTAACAGACAGAGAGACAAAAACACATGTACCGTGTGTTTGTCTCGGAGCCAGTGAATGAAATATACTGCCTGAAGTGTGTGTGCAAGTGTGTATGTGTGTCCTGGCACGTGTGAGGTGGTGTGTGGGCGTCGAGAGGGAAAGCTCATAAAACCCATGATCACACTGATGAGGTCACAGGGAGTGAAACCGGAGAAAGCCTTTCATTTCCTGTCTCATTCCATCCCTCTCTCTCCGACTTCCATTCATCCATCTCACCACTACCCTCCCGCCTGTACTTCACTCCTGTTTTTCACCGGTGATGCCAGAAACCT
>OMNW01004373.1:6218-18636 GCA_900303245.1 Selene dorsalis | reverse complement strand
CATGCCTGACATTTTCATCGTCCAGAGACACAGGAGTTATGAGGAGGAGTTGGGTAGCGCGCTCAATTTGTGTCTTAATCACATTAAAACGGCCCTGTGCAATTTTCTAAACGATTTAACGAGGGCTGCGCCGACTGAGACAGATCACGCACTGTGTCCTAATATTGAGCCCTGCCCGCCTAATGGAAGAGAAAGCAAACACTTTCCTTTTCCCCTCACGTAATATTGGCACTGTACTGTTTAACTAACATTACCACAGCATTTTCTTCTTGGGGCATTGAAAATATATGGTCGACCTGCCGTAGCCACCGAGTTTATCTTCAGTTTTCTGTGTTGGGAGTTTATCAGAAAGATAAACTTTGTGCACATCAAGCACAAAATCACAATTATTTGTTTGGTCTGACACTGTTTCTGCATCTAAAATGAGAAATCAGGAAGTTACCTACTTCCATGTACCTGAATCACAACTGCCATACCACTGGCCATGGAGATGCAACTGTCCATCAAAAGTGAATAAAATCACACCCACAAGGCCTAAATCCAGCTGTTTTCAGACTGACTGTTGGATTTTGCAGAGAAATAGTTGATATTAGTGGTGGTGCAGTTTATTACACCTGGAGTTATACTGTTCATCATGACATCATGGTGACATCAGTCTTTGTGCCATCTTGTAGTTTATCTTCAATTATTGAATATTTTTGAACATTTCTGATCATCATGAAATAAAAGAAGCACATTGCAGCTTATGTCGTCATAGGCATGAAGATTTGCTAACTATTTACTCTTAAAATTCATTCTACATTATTATTCCCTGGCCTCTACCTGCTGCTTTTATCTGTCAAAGTCAAATGTTTTGACAAACAGCTTAAACCCAGTCAAGTGATAACTGACCTCAGGGTCATAACGTACAGTTTCTATACATACAACAGTTCCAGCCATCAGGTTGACAGAGGCTTTTTTCCAGAGGACAAGAGCACCACCTTGTGTTATTATTTCATAAAGTCACCAGACTCTGCCTCCACTTGTATTCTGATCACACGCTGCCAGTTCACCCTGTACAGATGGCCGAGGACAACCGACTAGACAACTTCCTTACTCTCACAATTACATGGAAATGAATTGACTGTCAGTATCTCATGACTCTATAAGCCTCAAATTACAAAAGCCGCATCTGCACAAAAGCAGCAAAGCTCTCCGGGGAAAAAAAGAAGAAGTCTTTCTTGGAAAGCCATTTAATCTGGTGTTGAATCTATTTAAATCTTCTTTACAGCAAATCTAAAAAAAAAAAAAGAAAAAAAAAAGAACCTGCCCTTGGGGTTAGATCATTACAGCGGAGTGGTTTTTACCAAAATAGATGAAGATCTTGCTCCTTTTGAGAATCAATACCATATTAATCACTGGTTCAAATTAATATTCTGCAGTGAAATTGAGAAGGTCGGAGCGAGGACAAGAACAAAGTGACGATTCTGCAGTTCTATATATACCAGTAGGATGTAGTCAATCGAGCTGCAAGATGAACAGTTACTTTTAATAAGGACTACACCACACTACATGTTTATGTGGAGCTGTGCATTAAAGCCTCATGTTACTGAAACCACAAGTGTGGCTCTCTATGGTTTGATGGAACGATCAATACAGCATGTCTATTAAGAGGTATACTACTGAAATTGTGGTGATGGTGGATTTCTTCAACCACAGGCCATTATAGTATGTTAATGTGTGCAGAGGAGGCAGTGATATGCATTAAGTAGGAGATGGAATTGCATGTTTTATGCAAGTGTTAATAGCAATTTACAATGCCATATCCCCTCCAAGGATTTATAATCTTCCGTGTAAAACAATTTAATCCTCTCTGTCAATATAATCCTGCTGATATTATTAAAAACACCCGTGATGACATGTTGATATTACTATTTTGCCTCAGAGCCAATAACTTTAATTTACCTGGTGGGAGGGAGAGTGTGTATGCACGTGAGTGTGAGTGAGTGAGTGTGTGTGTGTGTGTGTGTGTGTGTGTATACATGAGAGAGAAAATTAGTGCATGGAGAGATGATGTGGGGAGAGCAAAAGACGTTGTGGTGATGAAGAGGCCTCAGGGGGGAAATAGCTCTGAACTACCTGGGTACTTACAATGCAAGCTGAGGAATGAAAAAGATATCACACACATGCATGCGCACAAGATGTGCATTCAAATCACAGCCTCCAGACTATCAGGTTTAATGCCCCTACTACTGCTGGTCTTAGGGAGGGAGGGAGGAAGGGAGGAGAGACGAGCAGGGAAAGTTAAAAGGGAAAGTAACTCTGTTATAATACAGGTCTACATATTTAAACAGTGAGTGACAGTGAGAGTGAACAAGACATATTATAACCAGAGTAGGGCACCACTCTGCAGACTGCCTCAGTCTTGTAATTCATTAAAGGCAACAATCTTTTTTTAAAAAGAGGGGGAAAAAGGAGAAAATGTAGGACATGATTTAATGTCTTAGGGGAGATTTTAAGCCACTTTTAAAGGCTTAGCCCTCCCCCATCACACCCGAATAATGGGCTGCCATTTGTCCAGAGTCATAGGCTAATGGTCAAATCACCATATGAATGGAGCCGCTGTGGTGCGCGCCTTTAGCCGAATAACATTTTTATCATCACTCCAGTATGAGGATCACTGCATGGGTTAATGGAGACAAGAGGCTGTTTTCCTTCTTAGGATACCACAGCTGACCAGCAGGTGTCAGTGTAGCCCTCAACCCCGGCCACAGCCAGCTGGAATGGGGATTGAACCTGGAGTGGAGTACAGAGGGGAGCGGCCTGCAGTGGACTGGCCAGCCAGAGCCGCACTGCATCAAACACAAGGTGGGTAAATTACTATTAATAAGCAAGAGCAGGCTCGGCTGGGTACTGTGACATGGCCTAGTCCAGGATTTATGTAGCCTCTGGCCCAGCAGGCATCTTGTAACTCATTGAGTATAACTCATTTTTAACCATCAGCAAGTGCCGGATACTCAGGACATAAATTTGTCCCACATGCTGTTACAAGTGAGTGAGGCTGGGTCTGTATATGTGTGTGTGTGTGTGTGTCTGAGGGAGACAGAAAGTCCCATTTGGACTTTAAAGCCATAAAACACTTCCTCTGTCCCATCTCCAGGTTCAGACAGTCAATGCAGATATACAGTGCACAGAGGGCCAAGTAGTAAGAGAGCTGTGGTGACACTGTGGGTTCATCCCTGTGATTTGAGTTTAATATTCTGTTGAGCTGCCGTCTCTTCCTGCTGGTTATACTGCACATGCAAATATTTAACTGCTGCTGTGAGGACTTTGTGCTTTGTTGCTCGTGGCCTCACGGAGAGAAGTTCCTTGTTAACCTGATTAGCTGAGTAATCTGGTTGATAATGAGGCGCAGTGCTCGTAAACTTAACATGCAACCTGTGTAGGGACTAAAAGAAACTTTTAAGCATCACTGGCTTTCTCCACCACTATTACAGTTACTCTTATTTTATTCATTTTTTTCCTCCTATTTGCACAAAATGAAACACAGGGATATAAGTACAAAGGCTGCAACTGTCAATTTCATTTAATTATTTATGAATCTCCCAATTATTTTCTCAAATATTTGATTAATTGTTCAAGAACAAGTTCCCAGAACCCAAGGTTACACTTTTTGATTGATTGTTTTTTCCCCAGCCAACAGTTTGAAAGCCAACAATATTCAATTCACTCTCACTCTCTATGTTGGCAAAGAACGGCAGAAAATTTGCAAATTTATACCAACACTTTGACTTTTTTTGGGGGAAATAAGCTTATTCACTTTCATGATGATGAAAAAGTTGACATCATTTCTGTATCTACTGAAGCTACAGTACACCCAGAAGTCAATTAGCTTTGCTTATTATAAAGACTAAAAGCTAGTGGAAACCAGTGTTTTATCCGTACTATGTAAAAAGTCCACCTAACACCAACTTTAAAGCTCACTAATGTCCTTCATTTATCATTCAGAAATATTAATTCATAGTTTTTTTATGCATAGTTACTACTGTAGTTTGCTCATATTAAGATGAGTGAACCAAGCTGTGGCTGTAGCTTCATATTTAACAGACAGATATTGAAACGTTCTTATCAATGTTCCCAGTAAGCAAGGACATTTCCAGACCCGCCAAAGTGTCTCAAAAAAGAAGCATTTTAGCTTGAAAGAGTATTTGAATCAATTATCAAAGTTGTTGTAGGTTTAGATCAATTTTTAATTTTGTAAATTACCTTTCATGCATATCTTACACTGAGGCTTGATAATGCAGATCTTTACAACCACATGCAGGTAGCCTAAATCTATATTCCAAATAGTTACTTATTACAACAATAAACAATGAAGGATATTAAAGTTTTGTGTAAATAGCTTTTAAACAAGGTTCAATTTACAGGGGAGGAAGATTATCTGATTATCCAGCTTGTTTAATATAGGCCTACTTCACCATCTTTGTTCTTGTGAACGCTAATACTAGCAGGTTTCTAATTTTTGCCTAATATGGTTTACCTACAGTTAACTAATGTTGGGCTAGTTAAACTAACAAATGTTACAGTTTAGCTAGTTAGAAAAACTAATGTTAGTTTAGCTACAGTTTAGCTTAGCTAACCAATGCTACAGGTTAGCTGCAGTTAAGCTCACTTACAGTTTAGCTAGTTTAGATAGCTACAGCTTAGCTAACTAATATTCGAGTTTAGCTATTCAGCCGACTAAAGGTCACAGTTAAGCTAACTAATGTTACAGTGGCTACAGTTTAGCTAAATAATGTTAATGTTCAGCTAGGGTTTAGTTAATTAATGTTAGCTAGCTGATAGCACCGCCTTTTATTTCTTGGGGCAATGAAGCCTAATAATTTTTTAATTTTAGCACACACAGGTTCTCAGTGGTCAGTTTCTGTAGAGACATATTTTATATGGACAGATGGCTGTTGTGTGACTTTCATGATTTAGGTTAAGTCTGTTACCTTATTAGCCTTTACAGTCAGGTTCTACCTGAACAATATTAAAATCCAAGACAACGTAATTGTGTTGGCAGAGGTGCATTTACTCTGTGGACTACACTTGAGGACAACTTTGAGGTTCTTGTACTTCACATTAGTATTTTCATTTTACTTACTTTATAGGCTACTTCCACTCCGCCACATTTCAGAGGGAGAAAAATGCACTTTCTACTCCACTACACTTATCTTAACGTTTCTGTTAAACAAGCAAGACACTCCAAGAATTGAAGACTTCACTGAAGCATGCGCCTGCGCTGTACTTGCTTCCCTTTCGCCCTGGAGAAAACGTTGACCCCGTCGCCTGTCATGTCACGTCACTGTATAATTCACACTAGCACAACCAGTCCATGGCCAACAGCTGGTTCTTTGAGCGTTCAACTGGTGACAAGAAAATGCCAACGCCTAACACTGATTCACGCACCCACATGTTTGCCATGGCAACAAGTTTTCTCTCCATCCTGGTGAACCGACATGCAGCATTGTTTGGGTTCGTCCATCAGTCTGTCTGGCTTGCATGTACCAAACGTTATGTGAGGTTGTGCCCTCTGTCCAGTTCTGCATGTCTAAATTTCATTGTGGACTATGTTAACACATCTCTATGAAAGCTTACTGTGCACAGAGCTGGGGCAGCAGAATGAGGGCAATGCTCTGCCCAGGAAGTGAGATAAGCACCTCTTTTGAATACCAGTGTGTGAAAAGCACAGTTTCCACCACAAAACCAGCAGTCATTCAGTAGCAAACAATGGCTTTTGATGAAGCAAGAAAAAAAAAAAAAGAAAAGCGAAAGACGACAAAGAGATCAGAGATTGTTTTGGTAAAAGGTTGACAGTGGGAGTGGAAGAAAGGGGAAGAGACACCAAGCACAAATATTGTCTGGAGTTGGAGAGACAGAGGGAGGCAGGGAAGGCGAGAGCAATTAGCGGGAGATAAAAAGCATGGCAGGGAGGGTAAGACAACCTCCTATTACTCCAATTAATCCAATTTGAAAAAAAAAAAAAAAGAAGGCAGATCTATTTCCCTGACAACAGCAAGTGTTTGAGGGTCATGAGTGGGCAGACTGAGCCGGCCTCCTGCCAGGCTGAGCAGAAAACAGCACGCTGGCATTTCAGCCGGGCGGAGGGGAATGCACGCCCTGTCAGCGGGCACATTAACACTAATTCAACATGACTTGTTGATATATTTCCATGGTGGTAATGATGTTAATGGCAGTATTTTAATGCCCGTGTGCATGGAAATCAGAGGGAATATTAATGCCGTCAGCCACTGATCATGCCAAGGGTGGCGCGCATTAATATGTATCGAGTAGACCCGTGCGCATATGTGCACGGGTCTGTGTGTGAAGTGACTAATATCATTCCAGTTTAATGTTTACTTGTCTGGCACCAAATTAAACAAACCCTTTCAATCAAATAGTCATCACTTATCTTGCTGTTGATGTGTAAAGTGGACTGAACTGTGTTATGTCAGTGACCGCTGATGAAGTGTAGGTTACAAACCTGTAGGTAACGGCCCTGTAGAAGTGACTGTGAGGCGCCAGTGGTGTGAACAGTCTATTTTGAGAGAGTTGGATCTTTGATGGACATGAAAGCTTTTGCTGTGGCACCCTGCCACCACAAAGTCCTTTACTGACCCAATTAATGTGTTGCCTTAGCCACAAGTGGGTGGAGTAAATGTCCACTGTGGATGTAAGATCTGTGCCACTAATTAACTCTAAAGCTCTGGCATGTCTGTGATCTCGCCTCATGGTCCTGGTCTTTTCAGATTCAACCAAGACTCATGACTTATATTACCTGGTGCAAATAGTAATGGCTAGTGAGTAAATGTGTTTATTTTGACTCGTGTCTGGTGCTTGTCTGCCTCAGACACAAGCAGAAAAGCAATTTATTTCAGTTTTCAAGCTGCAACTTCATTAGCCTTATCTGCAGCCATTGTTTCAAGATGTGTAAGATTATGTTCCTGTCCATACGCTCACAATCAAAATACAATTTTTCTTTCCCACTAAACATGCTCTGAGTAATCCCCACAAATAATCAGCTCCAGTTGTGATCAGATTACTCTGGTATTTCTTCCAGCGGCAGTAATGGATTGGACCTGCATGTGATAGCAGTGGGAGAGATTGCTGCCCTCCGAGTGATCTATCCGGGCTTCATCCAACCCGTTTGAGAGCTGTATTGTTTGAAAAATAGCAAGAAGAGAGGCTACTGTAAAATCCCACCCTACAGGAGCTCTTTGAGCTGCTCACCGCCTTCACGGCTGTACCAGTCTCAGTGATGGGAGCGCGGCTATACTTTCCCGCATCGTCAGCACTGAGCTATTTAGCGTTGTTCACATTTGGGGCCATGTTGTTGTCTTCGCGCCACAATATCATGTCTCCCCCTTCCAGTAAGCAAACATCAGCGCTGTCAGATATCAAGCCGAGCACTGGATCTGCACACAGACTGTGCCACATGTGACAAAAATACAGTTACAGATTTTACTTTTTATGAATGTAGATACAGTAGGTTATATTAACACTGATCTACAAATTATTTTACATTGCATGAAATAACACTAATCCCAATAGGTTCAACTGTTCAGTTTTTCATAGAAAAAATATTTGGAAAAAAAAAAAACCTGCAGCATAAATAGGCATTTTTCTGTTCTTCTTGGTAAACAGATTCTTATGTGTACTTTGGTGATCTTGACCCTCAGTTTGGGGGCCTCAGTCTTGAAGAAAAAATGTACAATTTATATGATGTAGTCCTGCACAACTTTATTACTGAGCTTCAGGGACACGCAAACCTCCATAAAAAAAGAGGTCAAACTATGCAGAAAACAAGCAGTCGGACAATTATACAGATGTGGAGAACCACTGAAAACTGAACTAAAGAAGCATCATTGCTTTGAAGACATTTCACTCAGGTATGAGTAAAAATACCAAAATACTATGCTAAAATGATGATGATGATAATGTTAAACAAATGTCTTCAGGCGACACAGAAAAGTGCATTAAAGTGTTGTGTGGGTCATCTCTGCAGGTGGCGCAGCTGATTATCGGTACCAAATACACAGCAATCATCACGCTAGAATTACCCAGAAACACAAACAAAGCTCACACCATTAAACAAAGACCCTTGACAATAAACAAAAAGTAGTCAATGCGGACACCACAGCAGGTGTAACAAGCAATTGTAAGCTACATACAGTAAGCAACCTGCCACCTCTTAATAAATAAACCATGGAATAGGCATCATTCCTGCACACAACAAGAGACACATAAACAATACAAACTCCACAGCGGCTTGAAACCCAGAAACAGAAACTAAAAAAAAAAAAAAAAAAGAGTGTCAGGACAGTTGTTACTGTTACTGTTCTTGACTGTATGAAGGTACTTCTGCAAGACTTCCACACCATGAAGTCCCCCCACAGTCTGTTCCAGGTTCTACTTCCCAGTGTAGAGTAGATCCAGTCCACTAACGCTCTCTGACAGGGATTGTCATAAACAGCAGAAATCGGCTCACACACCTCGCTAAAAGATAAAATGTTATCACTGGAGGATCCACCACCCACCGTCCACCACCTCCAACTGTGTGTTTGATTCCATTTGGGTCACTTAACATTGCCAAACAAGTGGTACATTACATTTGTCATCAATTTAGGGTAGATTTTCTTTTTCAACTTATGCCAGGATACAAACAACCACCCATAATGACTCCATCCTCACTTTTACTGCATTTTTTTTTTCTGGTCGACACTCTGCCAGCAAACCTACACATTTACAGAAAGTGTTAGAGAATATCAGCTCAGTCCAGGGTGTCACGTTGCTGCACCTGGGAGAAAAATACGTGGGTAAAAAGAGAAATGACTGATTTGAAAAACTAAAAAAAAACTCGAAAAGTACAAGAACACTAAAATAAGAGGAGCCTTAATTTAATGCACTGCTTCTGCCTCTATTTACAAAATGATGTCTCTGGTAAAACATCTATTCCTCTCAAATGAAGGATTATTACCAGCGGTGGAAAGTGACACTGAACATTTAATAGGTACTTCAGTAAAGTTTACCTGCACTTCTTATTCCACTCTATTTATTTGACAGGTATGAGTTACTTTGGTCCTGCACAGCCCAGCAAAACACCACCTATATAAAATGATACATGCCCACACAAGTTTTTTTTTTTTTTTTCTCAGTGATGTGGCTGATTTGACCTTTTCAGTTGAAGTTGTGCCAAGCTACACTGGGCTGAACATGCACTAATAGGAACAAGTTGTAATTTGCCACACATGAAATAATAAGTAACAGAAACGCCTTTGCTCTTCTAAAGAGCGATTTTTCAAAGAAACTTGTTGCACAAGATAATTAATTCTTGTCTTTCAGGATCCTACAGGCTCCACGAATTGTTAGTCTGAAAACGACATTGCATGCATTTTGCTGGAAATAGGTCTGTACTTTTAGTTGAGTAGATTTACATGTAGATTAACATGTGTCACTGCATCCAGCGTTTTGAGTGCATTTGCTTTTACCTCCAATTTAAGTGTCCACATAATCAGGCTGTTTGTTCACAGCCTAAACACTTGTTTCTCACAATGTTGGACATGTGGTCCTCGTAGCAGCCAATTACTTTGCACTATCTTCCTATAACCAACAATAAGGATGAAACCATGCAAAATAAAACTGAAGTCGTTCTAAAAAAAAAAAAAAAAAAAGGAGTTTTCCTTAGAAACTCTGATGATACTGTCATGAGACATTTCAGTGCCTTGGTCCCCATCCAGTAGTACTTAGTTATGTAACTCTATACACTCTTCCAACAGTAAAATACAATCGTTTTAAGCACCTAATCAGAAATCATTGTGACAATCCAATGTGTACAGCCAGAGGGAGATTACGGGACCTGGAATCTGGGCTCCAAAACAGCGCTGAGGACTCGGCAGAGAGCCAGAGCCTGTTAAGGTTTGAGCTTTAGCTGAGGAGGAAGAGGGGATCCTCAGGCCTTGAGAGGGCTTAGAGACAAGCGTATGGATGAAGGCCAGTGAAAAAAGAGACACTCGCAGGTGTGACATGTAAAGTAGGATGGACTCTACAACCAAGGACGCAACCTAATAACATCAGAAGCAACTTTACCCAGAAGCCTGTTTTTATTCCAGGTGTGTGTCAGCCTCTCTGACAGAGCCGCAGCTTGACACACACAATTGCTTTTTGCCAAGTGAAGCAGCAAAATCCCCAGGCCCTGCCGACATGTAATGACAAATGTGTGAACACTAGCTGGGAAACCGGCTGTGATTTCTAAAACATTGTCTGAAATAATGGTGGCAGAGGGAGGGGAGAACGCTGGAGAGTGCAAATTACAGCAAAGGCAATGGGCTGGAAAAAAGAACAGCCTTGTTGATGACAACACTGTGTGCTTTTCTGACAGAGGCCCTCACTTTAGTATCCATCTCTCAACTTATTCCATAAAACACATCGTCAGCTCTAAGGGGAAATGGCCCGCTGAATGGCACCACACCATAGCAATTCCTGACAGAGATCTAAGGAGATCTCTCTTGTAAGTGTGTCTTGTAAATGTGTAAAAGAGTTGGGAATACTCCATTATTCACTCCAAACAATCTGATGTGGCTCTGGCTTAGAATTGATGTAAATATTATCTCAAGGTTAACTGCAAATTGTTTGCTTTAAGTTAGCAGTGTAACTACCGTCAATGAGAGCTGCTCTTGTGCCATTTGCTTCTGCACTCAATAATGAATTCCTGACGAGTTTAACTTGCTCCCCGGCATTTCTCACAAAAACTAATGGGCCAAGAGTGAATTATTGATGAGTGTTGATCAAGGAGAGAACAGAAAATAGGTTACCTATAAGCTCACACTCAAACACAGTGACATGCCTGAATATTTCATCAAAAGGGCTAAATAGGCATGCGATATGATGATAATATTGCAATGCTTTCCTTCAAATTGCTAATTTGAGAAATAAAATGAACTCCAGCGTTGCTATTGACTTGTGTTTTCCTCAATTCACGAGACTTAATTTGGCTGCTAAGTGCTGCTCAGTAGCAGTGTTATCTCTTTTCCTGTAACTCCCGCATCCCTTGCTCTCCCTTTCTTCCATGTTTCCTGTGGGCAGCGGTAGCACAAGAGTGATGTGAGTGACCTTGGCCTGGTTCTGCGGGCTCCAGAGGACAGCCGTGTCTCACAGCGATCTGTTCCTCCCCACCAATCCCGATTAGCAGGCGGGCAGCAGGCAACGGACGGGAACTAAGTGTCGCAGTGCAGAGACGGCTGTTGAGGAGCTGGAGCTCTGGATGTCTGGCTCAGGAGAGGTGCGAGGAGGCAGAGGTGGAATGGGAGTTGGAGTGGGACAGGAGAACAACAGCCTGTGGGGTGGAGCGTGTGCAGGCGAGGGGAGGGGTTCTGTAGGACGGGGATAATGGCGGGACAGTTCAGCTGTAGGTCGAGGAGGACAAAGAGTCAGAAGTGATCTCAGCAGGGAAGGAGATGAGAAGGCATAAAGGCCTGGGAGGAGGTCACAATCTGGGCTGTGCTTCTGAATGTTTTACTGCTCTTCAGAGCCATCGCTGCACACTGGGAGAACAAAAAAAAAACAGACCCAGATGTGCACTCACACTGTTAGAAAGCACCACCTCTCCAACTACACATACTTCATTATCACTTGTAAAACTAAAATAATGAACTGAAAGATGGTACAAAGCTCCATAAAACTGAGGGAGGGTCCATCCCCTGAGGATGTGATTGTGTTTGATGAGTGGCATCTTTCACATCACAAAAAAAACAAAAAACACATTTATTATGGCCACTTTAAGGCAAATTATGTGAAAGTAATTATTCTACAGGTTTATGCTGAACAAGAGTGGCCTGGATGTGCAGTGGTTACCACAGTTTTCTGGGTTCGATTCCCTGGCCCAGGGTCTATCTGTGTGGAGCGTGCCTGTCCCTGTCCCTGCATGTGATGTGAGTGACTTGGAACACGTGGTTGATTGGCAACTCTAATTTTAATGTGAGTGTGAAGTGTAGTTGTTGTTTGTCTATGTCGGCCCTGTGAAAGACCGTTGACCTGTCCAGGGTGGACCCCGTCCCCTAGGCCTGTGTCAGCTGGGATTGGCTCCAGCCCTCCCCCCCCTCATGACCCCCCATGGATAAGCAGTATAGCCATTGGATGTATGGATGTTGAACAATCAACAAAGCAGTTATTATGAGCAGATTACTGAGTTTTGCTTTTGCTACAGGATTAACAGCTGTTTACTAAACAGTATAGAAGAAGTTTTGCTTGTTCAGCATCACTGCTTTAATTACCTCGAGTGGAAAGCAACCCTCTACGTCTATCACTTCTTTTCCTTTTCTTACTTACACGCTAACCCTAGCCAGATCAGACTGCTTTGTCACTTTCTGATATGGAGTCACTGTTGCCCCCCCCCCGGGCT
>OMNW01004372.1:4830-21438 GCA_900303245.1 Selene dorsalis | reverse complement strand
CTATTTCCTAAGGAAGCTCAGATCACTAAACATAGTAAGAGGCTGCAGATGTTCTATCAGTCTGTGGTGGCAAGTGTTTTATTTTATGCTGTAGTCTGCTGGGGAGGAAGTTTGGGGAAAAAGCAGGCAATGAGGCTGAATAAACTTGTTAAGAAGGCTGGCTCTGTGATTGGAGTAAAGATGGACTCTCTGGGGGAAGTGGTGGAGAGATACACAATGAGGATGATGGAGGCCATCCTGAACAACAGGGATCATCCACTTCATAACACCTTGATGGATCAAAGAAGCAGCAGTGGTGGACGGCTCCTCTCTCTTCGTACCAGGACAGAGAGATACAGAAGATCTTTTATACTCACAGCCATCAGACTTTTTAATTCTTCTGCAAATAGTAGATGAGCTGACAGACAAATCAATTTCCCTTTGGGATTAATAAAGTAATTTCTATCTTCTATCTAGAGCCTCACCTTTTGCAATATGTATGAACTCATATTTAACATTTCCAAGAGTCACACACTGCTATCTGTATCTGTAACCTTGGACCCATTTAAAAGCGATCTTGTCAAATCAGATACCGATAAGTCTGTTTAAAAGCGGCTCATGTTCAACAGAGAAAGCCTTTGAAAAATCAATAAAAAGAGCTGTGCAATGTTTCTGTCTATCTAAAGCTATAATGATATAATTTAAAACAAGCGTAGCAGCGGTAGTAAGTTGATTAGGTGCCTGTTTAGTTAAGCGTTTGTAGCCCACTTCTCCTGATTAGATTAGAGAAGGGCTCTGAGTTTGTAAAGAAACTAATGTAACTGACAATAAAACCCTTGAAATAAAATGTCTGACTCTCCCCTGACGTGTAAAGATTTTGATTGTCCTGTGTTGCTTTAAAGGAACAGTGTGTAGTATTTGGGAAGGTTTATTGGCAAAATCTGATTATACTACCCATGAATATATTCTTATAAGTGTATAATCGCTATAAATAAAATTCATTTGGTTTTTGTAGCCTTATAATATACATATAGCAAGGGCCTTGCTTTAGAGCAGGCATGTCAAACTGATTCCACAAAGGGCCGTGTGGCTGCAGGTTTTTGTTCCAACCAACCAAGAACACACAGTTTGACCAATCAACTGTCTGAAGACTGAGATCAGTTGATTAACTGAGTCAGGTCTGGTGTGCTGCTGCTTGGTTGAAACAAAAACCTGCAGCCACACCGGCCCTTTGTGGAATCAGTTTGACATCCCTGCTTTAGAGAGTGTCGCCATTTTGCACTGCCATGTTTGTACGGCAGCCCGAATGGAAAATCCAGCCAGAGAGCGTGTTTTGGGAGTTCCTCTTGCGCTGCTCTTTCCTCTCGGTAGCTGAGACACTTGTCCCTCACCTGGCCCTTCCTGCACCTCTACCTCTTCCTCTACCCCTTGTCTTCCTCCTCTCCCTCTTCCTCCTCTCCCTGTCTCCTGTGGAAGAACACTCTGCAAACACATAATATATGTATCCTACCAACCTGTTTGCTGAACTGTGCCATGACTTTATAACATAAAACGTGTTATACTTAGCATTACTGTGCTAATGTTTGCTCCTGTTACCGAAACAATTAGGAGTAAAACACTGACCTCTCACTGAGTGAGGGATTATGTAGAGTGAGCCGGTCAAGAAATGAACCCCGATAGGATCCGTGGAGTGGTGGATTATCATACACACATGATGATGTGTGTGTTGTATAGTTTTATCTGTCATACACAAGAGATTGTGGGTTATGGGGGGCGTGTGTGTCACGGTGCCGCCGAGACGTGAGCTTGACACTGAGCTAGAGGCTCTGATGTTGCAAGGTTGGTTTTCAGCCAAAAGACGCTGAGGGGAAGACAGAGAGCCCCCATTCTCCCTGTAACAAGTTAAAGTCATTTACCATCACAAGTACTCAAAAGCTGTTTAATTAAAGTAAAAATGTAGCATAGTTAAGCTAAAATTCCTGCATAGCTCCTTCCTGGTTACATTTCGATAATGTCAACTTTAGCAAAGCAGTCCCTCTGTAGTCGAGTTGAATTTTAAGCTGTGGATGTGGTGTTGCTGTGGATTCCTATTCAACTCTATCACTTTTTTATCTGTAAGGTTGTATGGTTAAGTAATTTTCCTAATCGCACAAGAGCTTCTTACACAATTCTTTGCAGTTAATTTCCTTCTGACCCCTATCTCCCTATATGAAGTCTCTGTGGAACACAACCACACACACACACCAGTGTGTGGGCAGTGCCTGGCCAAGGACATAACATGTTGCCCCTCCAATCTGTCAAGGAGGAAGGATCCAAGTGAATGATCCTTAAAATGGACCCTAGATACAACATGTCCTCAAGGAAGTATCTTTTCTAAGACCACCCTGCCTAGGATGTATAATGAGCCATCATAGGGCCTGATTTGCTAAGATCCCAGATATGGAGCGTTAAACTGCGTGCTCCTGGTAAAATTTTGCGTGTTTGGTTAGTGCACACAAACCAAGTAATCTACTAAGAGTAACCCGCTAAATGACAATACGTGCAAACTGGTATTTAAATGAGTTTTGCGCATGGTAATCGTTCCCGCCATGGAGAGTGTGGACAGGGAGCTTGATTGCCGCAAACACAGAATGAAATCTGATCCAATGGATCAGGCTTCATCTGTCTTCTAGCAGGAAGGGGAGGGGGGAGGAGGTCACGTGATTTGTAAAACTGCGTTGTGGGCAGAGCTGGACCTCAGGGCCAGGTTGGACCATCCAAGGAGTGGCAAATAAACATATTGTTGAGTTGCAGCAGAAGAACCGTGGGAGATTATCTGTGAGAAAGTAAATATGGTTGGTAAAACAAGAAGAGAACGGATGAAGTGAAGAGAAGATGAGGAGATATAAGGTGAAGAACAAAAAAAATGGTGTTTATCATAAAACCTCAGCAAACAGGGAAGAGATGCTCTGACCAGTGTTGAGCAGCAGGTGCAGCTCACTGTGTTGGCTGAGCAGGTAACTGGGATACCTGCTGTCATTCATTATGCTGGAGGTGCACACTGTGGCACAGAGCTCAGGTGGGACACCACAATCTGTTTCAGGTTTGGTAAATCACTAAATAAATCTATAAATGTGCTAAATAAATCTATTTGTATCTTCTCCTCCCAATATGTTGCACATTCTGGCAGAAACGCCCATATTTGCATATTCATTAAGGCAAACATGCTGTGTGGATTGCATGTCAGTGCTGGATCTAGAATTTTTCTACGTAAGGGGCCGTCAAGGGGCCACATTTCTCACAGAGGGGCCAAGTATTTGTCCAACATGCATGCACACACATTTATGATAAGGTGTAAATACACTGCACTAAAAATACAATAGTATGAAAAAAAAACATAAAAACAAAATACATTGGACAAATATAATCTCTTTTTTTTTTCTTTTTGGATGATCAGAGAAAACATCACATTGACTGCATGCGAGTCATTATTTTACCCAGCTATTGCTGATATCTGCTGGTAAAGCACAGTGGGTGCAATGCATTCCAGATACAGGCACACACACACACACACACACATGCATCCTTGTACAGGGGTGCACAGTTCACACACATCCAACTCCTAGGACACCCCGAAGTTATCTTTTGTGTTACATATTATTTTTCTGAGTAAATAAATCCTTCTATAAACTTTAATAAGTTTTGTGGTACTTGGGACTTGGGGAAGATGAGGCCTTTTTGTGTTGTGTCCCAGAACCCCTAGACTGGACATAACAGTGGCCATTTCATGCAGCTTCCATGCATGCAAAGATGGTATTTCGGTGATGTTCTGATTTGGAGTGGTCTTTAAAGCCACTTTCTTTGCACAAAGCTTTCTTCCAGTCGGAGAAGCCAATCTTGACCTGACCACAGAAGATGGGGATTTGGAAGGGAAAAATAACAGCAGGCATAGCAAAAACACAGAGACTCTGCTGATGGAGTACTCCAACCATGTGTTGTCTCCGTACCAGGACTCATTGAATGCCCTTTTCCGGCTTTCATGTTGTGTCTTGGGGAAGAGCTCAAGGACAGGCTGCACAGGACCACCTGCTCTAGACTGGGAAATGTCTGGAGAGAAGCAACTTAAATAAAAGGAGAAGTTATTTAATTGTTAACACCCTCAACTTTCAACAACTGACATTCAGAAACAATAAATGAACATTTATGAGTGCAAAGTTTGCTGAAATTTACAGATTTACACATTTCCAGAATGAAGACATGAGCATACCATTAGGTCCTACTGGAGCAGAATAACTCGTCGACTGCTGCAAAGAACCATGTGCACTGCGCTGGAAGATGTCTGAAAGCCAAAAAATGAGAAATTACATCAGAAAAACATACGCCTACTCTCACAGTGACAAGCAGTAATTATTAGCAACAGTTTCACTCTGGGTGCCTTCAGAGCCAGCCCCATTCCAGTTTGTAGCTAAAACACAAATGTGTGTCACAATTTCCAAGCTTGTACGCAGCTGAAACCATGTCTAACTCTCAGACCACAACTATTTAATTAAAGAATTCAAGTATTTGGGATAAATAAATTATCCAATTATCAAATTATCCATGAAATTGTAGATCCTATGCATATTGGAGTACTACAATTTAATGACCAAACACAACAAGGGATTACATAATATGAAAGTAGTCTAGTCAATCTTCAATATAGATGAAGGGTATATAACTATAGATGAAAGTCAAGGCAATAATGCCTACATTCATACAAACTTTGCTGTGGTCAAGTTAAGATGGATCTGCACTTTGCAACTTCTACACTGCTCCCTTAATTTAGGATACATCCACAACAGCCTCAAACAAACAGAGGTAAAATATAGAGTACCCATTAACCAAAATGTGGCAGAGATTCTCAGAATAGCACTTAATTAAAATTACTAGCAAATTGGTACAGACAGTTCACATTAGTGTTGAAAGCAGTCTTATGTGTTTTAACATTGAATTACCAGGTAATTGCTAAAGTTACTCCTCAAGCAGAGAATCTACAAATATTGGGAACTGACAATATGACCATTACTTAACTTTTGTGCCATTTCATAAAATAACAATACCAGACAGATCACAGTTACTGTTGCTGCTCTGACCTGGTGAAGAGGGGTTGGAGCTGCCCTGCTCTTGACCGTGACAATTTCAGTGGCTGGTAGACAGATTCTTTTGGCCAAAAAACACTGAATACCCACCTGAGACTGACCCTTTGTTTTCATACTCTGAATTGCTACCAAATGTTATGGTTAATGTTAACACAAAAACGCAAATTACAGAGATTGACTAGAATTTGAATTAGCAAATTCACATGTAAACACTACAGACTGCACGGTAAACACAGGTAAGCTAACTAGCTAAAAGCTTTAATTTAATTTTTGTCAGACTTGAGCTGAGTGACGGCAGCAATTTATGTTCTTTCAAACATTAACAACCACCACGGAGATTTGTGACTTACCAACAATCTCTACAAAACCAACAGCATCCAAAGTGCTCGGGAAGTTCTTTTTCAGCATAAAGCGGGGCAGCTCTTTGGTTAGGGACATGAGGGTACAAAGCACTAAAGAAAAAAGTCCAAGGCAACTCCTCTTACAAAAAATAAAAAGCTTTTATTGGGATGGCTATTTCATGATGAAATGGTTAAAAATACATCAGTACGAAAAATACAGAATGGGATACAACCCACGCGTAGCGGCAAACAGCCTTCTTCAGAGTGTGACCCTCTATGCACAGAGTCCCCTTAAGTAGGTCAGGTACTCACATACACCTGGGTGGGCAAGCTGTAGGGCCACAGGTGAAAAATACTATGCCTCACCCATACGTGGCTCTTCAGACATAGACTGGAGAGTGAATACATATAATAAGTGAAAAATATTTACCACACAGGATCAAAGAGACAAACAGGTACACAACACAATTCCTCTCAAAGAACAGCAGTATAAGACTTCAGACAGGTTATAAGAGAGGACTGAAGTCAATTGCCTCATTCAGTCCAGGGGAAGCTGTAGCCTGCATCTGACATATGCAGAAAGTTTCTCTCTGTAATAGTAGTTTTAACAGATCAGCACCACAAAGGTTTTTTTTTATACTCTCTAGGCCTTCAACCATGAGGGGGTCTGGATTACAGCCATGTGCCTCATAAAAATGCTTTGCCATAGGATAATCCAAGTTGGCTTTTCTGATAGCATATTTGTGCTCAGAGACTCTGACTTTTAGTCTTCTCTTTGTGCGATCTATATAGAAGTAACCACAAGTGCAGGATAAACAATACAACAAATGTTGTGTTACAATTAAAGCTCTGATATCATACATCTTGTTGGCTTTAAGGGTCACTGAATTGTTTACATTCCTTTATGTTTGTACAATGCCTGCAAGCCACAATTGTAGGTGCCCTTTGGTGCAGTAACAATAAAAGAAACAATAGAACAAAATGAGAAAACAAACAGCGAACAAAGAAAACAGTTCTGTAGAGGTTACAGAAAAAAGTAACAGTGTGTCTTGTCAGTACTTCCATGATTTAGGCCAGAGTGGTTACATTTAGAGAGCAGAAATTAAATAATGTTTCAAACATCCTTTGTAACCTTTTACGGATGAACAACTTATGTATTCCATAATTTGACACCCCTATACCTGAGACCTGGAGAAAAAAAGGTTTTTATATTTGAATTTCTTTTACACAATTCAAGAAATTGAGACATAAGAAATATGTCACAAAGATTTTTTTCTCAGAAATAGTAATTATTTATTTTTTATCACGTTTGGTATTGGCAAAATCTCATTTAATATCCACTTATATTGCATGTGCGTGCGTGTACATGATAATTAGCCTGTTTTCCTTCCCTTGACCCTGTATTAATGAGCTAACTAAACTTCATCATTTTTCCCTCCTTGTCAGCTGATGAGTACTCCTCTGTGCTTTCAATATCCTGCTCTACTGCCTGGCCACCTTCCTCCTCATCTCCTGACAGCTCAATGTCTGACTCTCCCTCAATAATTGTCATCAGAATCCTTCCTGCCTTACTCAGTGCTCTGTTTCCTTAAATATGCAAAATGGCTGAAAATGATTAGAAGCAAGTCCCACTGTCCCCTACAAAGGACATGGACTAAAACGCGTATTTTAAAAGGCTTAAAGTTAACATACACCTCTGAAATCCTAGTAATAATATAGTTCATACTTTTATACATAAAAAACAAAAGCATTATCAACAATACAAATGTGATATTTGTATAAATTTGATCATTTACCTCCCTTACAACCATAGAAGGTGCTTGCTGTGATTCCTGCCATTTTCCCGCCACAGTTTCAGAGGTGAGGATAGGTATGTTTGTTGTCGCTCTCTTCTTCCATGGCTGTAAATAAGATGAATGAGCCATATTTGCAATGCAATATTGGCATTTAACAGCACCAACTCCGCAAGAAGTCACAGTGGTCTAATTTTTCCAGATTTCAAAATTACTGTGGTTTGTGTTGTAAAAGCAATAAAGATCACTGGCACCTGCGCAAATAAGATGCAGTGATCAGAAACCGAATACTGGTATTTGTCATGTAAACAGAGATATGAATATTCAGGTTTCTCTGTGTGCATGTAAATGCAGACTCCCGAATATGATCAATATGGGATATTGATCATAACTAGGATACTCAGGTCCATGTAAACACACCCACTGACTAATATAAACGATTCTGGAACCACTTAACTGAATTTTCATTCATTGTTTTGTTCTTTTGCAGAGAGAGGCATGAGTCAGGATTGGCAGAGCTGTTAAGATTGTTCTTACATAGCTGGAAAAGGCAACGGGCTCTCAAAGCTGCACAAGAGGGGCTCGGCCTTCCTCAGCATAAACTGGACCTGGATGGAGTTATGGAAGCTTTGACTGGCTGGAGTATTGAGTTCGGGCAGATGTTGCATACTGCTACCCATGCAGGATATTTCAGGGACTCACATCCACTGATACAATGTTCACTGTAACCAGATTCTGTGACAGGGAGCATACTGTGGAAACTGGAAAGGGACTCAATAAGCATGCCACATCAAAAGAACACCTGACTTGTGAGGTTACATGGAGTTGATAATGATGATATCGACTTAATAATAATATGATTAATTGGAAAAATCACTTGGGAAACAAAACTGTGAGCTGATGGAGGCGCTCAATGCCCTGGATCCTGCACAAACCTCATTACTGGATATCAGCAAGGTGAAGCCTTTACTTAACCTCACTGAGACACTTGCTGTGGACTTAATTAGAAGTGGCCTGCAAATAAGAGTGTTATTCACCGTATGGGGAGAAGTTACTAGGGCTAGGCAAAAATTCATGATTATTTTTCAGGGACCACTAGGATGCCAGTAACTTTTGTTACAGACATCAAGTCAGCTTTTGTGCTGGCCATGCCCAAGTCAATACAAAAAATCATCCTTGAATGATTAATCTATAAGGCATGTTTTGGGGAAAAAGTAGAAGGAGCTGGATAAAACGTATTTACATGCATATTTGGTGATTCTCATCATGGCTTGGGTCTATAAGTTAAAGGATGAATCAACAGCCAGTCTGTGGGATGCCGAGACAGGCAGGACTATACCACTTCGGCCTTATTTAAGAACAATCTTTATCTAGTCAGGTAAGTTTTTGCCAAGGAATTTCATTATTGCCTTCTCTGATCAACACATATGAGAGCCTGCAATTTACTTTGCTGATGTTATTGTAATCTACTTTTGTTATATAATCTATTTTCTTATTATGGCAGCTCTTAGTAGAGCTGTGTCAGGTATGGTTCTGTATACAGGATGTGAGGAGTGTTATGGCGAAAGGAAAAGGCTGGAAGGATACAGTGTGTTCACGGTCAGGAGGTGTTGTGTGTGGCCTCGAAGAAAGAAATAAAAGAGAGAGCAAGCAGCCTCCTGGAAAAGACTGTCATCTGTGTCGCCGTTCTGCCATTTCAAACAGTGACACAGGTTTGTGGGTTAAAGTGTCGTGATTTTGGTTTCAATACGCGTATTGTTACAGGCTTACTCCTTCTGATACACTCTTAAATTGCCACGGCAACCTCTGAGCCTCAGGCCAGAGCCACGGCTGAGACCAATTCATTAATTAGACTCCTGTGATATCTCTGCAGTTAATCTACTGACCCCTATCTCCCATACATTTATATAAGGTCTCTGTCTGTCTGATTAGCTCTGTCTTGACCTTAAGGTCATGGGTTTGATTCTCCTATTGATGGAAATCACACCCCTGGCAGTGACCCCCATGGCAATCTCAAAATATCAGCAAAGGGAATTTTCTAGCTGCTTTTGTCAGTTACCAAATGGAGTGTGGGCCAGCCCTCGTTAGATGGCTGATGAGTCTGAGGAACACAGGAGGCGAGTCCAGCACAGCTGGCACAGAAACACACTCAGTGGGAATAGGGTCTTCGACCAAATTCAGGCAGAGGAAAAACTTTATCTCCAGCCAAATCATTCCCCAAAATTAGATCCACACCAGACATGGCAACTGAGATCTCACAGCAACTCCACATTGACCAGACACAAATTTCGAAGACAGCTGTATGAAGTGCAAAGGCGCACGCACAAGGCACAGCTCTACTCCCCGCATCAGCATATCTGACCCACAGTAAGACTGATCTGACCAAGGCAGGACACCTCTACAAATAAGAGATTGTTTTGCGGCCATATCCCTCAGGATATTAATGGGGACTTTCGTTTCCTCTCCCACTAAAGAAACAAAACCCAGACACACAAATGGTTAAAACCATCATCTATTTCATCATGTTCCGTCTCACGCAGCGGTTTAACAGAGCCAGAGTTCGTCTGGATGTTTTGTGTTTTTAGACTGCTCCTTTCCTCTGAGAGTGGGGCAGGCAGCAATGCGGTGTCCCTGCTCATGACAATAAAAACATTCTCTGTCTTCTGATGCACCGGTGGGGGAGCGATTTTTGGAGATTTAAATCTTTTCTCAACCAAATCACATCGACTGTGCATCAAAGCAAACTCGTCAGCGAGTAGAGCAGCCGTAGAGAGAGACGCGACCTTCTGCTCATTTAAATGAACCCCAACTTTCTCAGGGAGACAGTTTTTAAACTCCTCCAACAACATAAGCTCGCGTAGCTCCTCCACAGTAGTAACTTCACTGGCATGGCTCCACTTAACAAACAGCGCGCCTTTCTCCAGACTCTCCAAACTCCACAAATGTCCGGGTGGCAGTTTTTTCACTCTTCCTAAACTTTTGCCGATAAGCCTCTGGCACTAATTCATATGCATGAAGGACAGTGGTTTTTAACCATATCATCATTTAAACTGTCCTCATTTGATAAAGAATTGCAGACCTCCTGAGCTTTCCCCACCAGTTTACATTGGAGAAAAGAGGTCACATATTTTTAGGCCAACTCAATGTAGCTGCTATTCTCTCAAAAGCGCTAAAATAAGAATCTACCTCTGATTCTCGAAATGGTGGTACAAGTGCAACATGCCTGCTCACATCGAAGCTGTCTGGAGCTTGGGGAATAGGTGAGGGTGTGGAAAGGTGCACAGGCTTGGCAGATACAGCAGCTCCCTGCTCAAGAGCCCAAGCCTGGACCTCCTACTCCCTCTGTCTTATCTCAGCCTCCCGTATGCACAGAGTTAATTCAAGCTCAGCTGCTGTCATTTTTGGCTGTACGGGAAGATCTGGGGGTGGGGCCGGACTACCAGCTAATTCACCCACCCCAACTCCAACCGCAGGAGCCTCCACTCCCACCCCAGGAGGTGGGTCACCTAACAAACCCTCGGAGCTCATTTGTCCCCTGCTTCTTAGCATGTGCGGGCACTTGTATTTCATAAGCATCAGCAAGAGAACAAAGGTCTGCCTTTTTACACCTATCCAATTTGGCCAAAGTTGGCTGTGCTTTGAAATCCTCCAAATCAAACTCCATAACCGTCCGCCAACCCACCCAAAGAAAAAAACGCCAACCAGACAAGCCAAGAAACAACCACTTCCCAAACACACACATCACGCCAGCAAACAGAAAGAGTCTCCATAAATCAAAGCGATTTTATTTGTATAGCCCATTTTTACAAACAGTTTGTCACAAAGGGACAGATCATCATCAGGAGCAGTATAAAGAGGCTGGCTTCCTGTGGGCTCACTGCCGGGTTGTCACCGCTCAGTGGTAGATCGGCCTGTGAACTACGAGATTAGGTTACCTGTGACTTCAATTGTACTTACATGTGTTCCCTGTATTTTGCCCCCAGGATCCTGCTCCCACGCTGCTGCACTGCCCAGCTTCCACACCCTCCAGCTTGTGCCGTAAGCCCTGCTTCACCCAGGCCATCCACATCCCCTGCATCTGAGCTTCTTGGCCAGCTTGCCTCGATCCGCTCCCTCTCACCTCCATTTTGCCTTCAGACCCGATGAACTGGTGTTTGACTCTCACCTACGTCTTATGGTCTGCATTTAGGTACAGAGCACAAACTAGACACAACAAAAACCCACAGATACAGGACTCGTCATGGGGCATCCTGTCTCCAAACCATCCTTGACAGTACTTCGAGGCTGCAGAGCTGCATGCTGTGTGCATGCCCAGACAAACAGACAGACAGATGGAGCGAAGGATTTCTTTCAGTTCTAAATGTGTTCTTGTTTGTTTTATCTGAATTGTAGGTGACATACTGTTTCAAAAACTCCTTTTGCATGAGATTTAACTTAAACCTAGCTTACAAGACCTTTATTGTCCGATAAGGAAATTTGTGCTGCACAGCAGCTCCACAATCCTCACATTTTTTCTCATCACAACTCATACACTGGTACATCTCAGACCACAACAAATGCACGCATCCTTTACTCAACAAAGTTGAATAAGAAAAAGAAAGCATCTGATCACACGTCTCACTTAACTCAGATCAAACTGTCAAACTAGGCAGTGCTGATCAAATATGGATCAAGATTCTTTCACTGCATTGTGTGCTGTTTACCTGTAAAATGACCTGGTGACCATGTTGACAACTGCCGTGGGGAGGACAGAAAGGGGCCCACATGCACATGTTAGCCAGACTGGCTATCAAAACAAAGAACATATAGGCTCAGATTACAACACACACAGAGTGAGTGTGACTTCATTCTCTGCTCAGGATGCCATTCCACTAAGCTGATGCTTTAGATCAGGGATGTCAAACTGATTCCACAAAGGGCCGGTGTGGCTGCAGGTTTCTGTTCCAACCAAGCAGCAGCACACCAGATCTGACTCAGTTAATCAACTGATCTCAGTCTTCAGACAGTTGATGGTCAAACAGTGTGTTCTTGGTTGGTTGGAACAACAACCTGCAGCCACACCGGCCCTTTGAGGAATCAGTTTGACATCCCTGCTTTAGATGGTTTCTTGCACAGAACCATCTGAGAAGTCATCCTTGGAAACTGTTTGGAAAAGGGCAGACACTTTCAAGAAATACTTGGCAGGTGATTGGACAAGCCCTCTGTCTATCATCTTCTTACCTTGCGTGGCAACTTGATTCACAAGATCATGTGAGAGTCTTTAAAGGCTGTGATTGGTCAAGCACATTACTTGACATTTGACAAGATGGATTCTTGTGTGGTGTTGTGATCTTGTGAATTCAGATGCCTCACAAAGTAAGCATTATGCCACTTTATCTTTACATAGCAAGTAGTTGTTTGCTGACATCTAGTGGGGCTGAATGTTGTATATCAAAACTTTTAAATGTTTGTATTTAAAAAAAATCCAATAATATGTGTCAAAGGAGTGGAAATGACCTCACATCATCTAAAAACACTGAAAGTTGTGTTTCTTTTATTACAGATGTAAGGGTGCTTGAGTCACTCAGGAGAGTGGATCCAGAAGGGATTCAGCTAAGAGCCCTCTCTGGCACATTTAGGCGTCAGCAGCAGGCCTACTCTGTCGCTGGACCTAATGCCATGTGGCATGTTGATGGAAACCACAAGCTCATGAGTTACCATTTTGCACATACTACAAGGTCACTTGCACTTGCACTGTAGTAAATTTCCTTTAAATCTCACACAACCAAAACTTTTTTTCAGGTGGAGATTTGTGGTTCAAGGTGGCATAGATGGATTTAGCAGTCTAATTGTCTACCTAACAGCAGCCACCAATAACAGAGCAGCAACCGTAACTCAGAGCGTCCTGGAAGCTGTGAATTAGTATGGGGTTCCTTCACGTGTCAGGTCTGACAAGGGAGGAGAACACTTTTTATGATTTCAAATCGAGGACCTGACAGGCATTCCCACATCACCGGGCAAAGTGTTCACATTTGTGATGTAAATGTATTACTCTTTTGAACGCATATTGTTTTGTGAAGCAAAATACAAAACAAAAAAAAATACAAGATAATTATTCAAATTATACTCAATATTCAAGCCCGAGAACATAAATGCAAATTGTTTAATATACAAATATTTCAAACTTTAATCATGTCTATCTCCGTTTCATCGGGACAACCTTGTCACTGCAAAAAATAAACATTTCAGCTTCTTCCAAAACAGCAGTGCAAGAGACCATTTCTGCCGTCAGTGGACCTCCCTGTATAAACAAAGTTTGAATGAATGGTAGAATGTTAAAACCTTTTCATACTCACCTGGGTCAGGAGTAAAGCTGGATGAGAGAAACGTGTCTGATGGTCCAGCAGGAATGTCCCCAGATTCACCTTTTTCCTTTTGATCTCCATCTACAGTGGTGTCCCGCATTGAGTTAACACTCTGTGAATCTAAAATAGAAACTATTGTACAGTAAGTAGTTTAATCATTAAAGTACAACTTCTTGAGTACATTTAGAAAACTCATTTCAAAGTAAAGATAAATGGGGACAATTTAATTTTTCAATAGAGTTGTTAAAGACGCAAAGATAATCACTGGAAACCATCAAAAAGACAGCTATGATGCAGGATGGTTTTTATAAATATAGAGATTCCCAGCTGACCAATTATTATTTTGTATGTCAAACAGTGTATCATCACAGGGATACGGTCCTCTCTTTCAGAGGGGAACAACTTCCTGCAGTTCTCTTTAAATATAAATAAAAATATAAAGTGAGAAAGTCAGTTCACACATTGGCTATACCAACTGCAGTACATATTATGATGCATTAAACTAGCCAATAATGTAGTTCAAATCAGCTCAAACTTCAACATCTGCAATAGTAAACAGTATGATGCAATTACAAACATCAGATAGTAAACACTGAAAAGAAACATTTTACAGCATTTTATAGTTTTCATACTTTAAGTACTTTGAATATATACTGCTGATAATACTGTCCTTTTACTCCAGGAAGGTTTTGAATGTGGCTTACATAGAGTGAGCTCTTTTAACTAATATCAGTATGAGAGTTGTTGTTCAGAGGATACGAGCTGAGTTAATTTTTCATATTTCCTGTTCATTCGACTTACGCAAGTGTTACACTGGTGGGGAAAACCCTGCCTTCAACTCCAAAATGACAGCTGTGCTTTTTTCTTGGCTTTTAGACGAGGGATTCTCCAGGCAGGGACTGTCTCTTTTCAGAAACATTCCCTGCAAATATAAGAAAGTAGGCATAAGTAGTCAACTAGTATAAAATAACATGACGTCGTGGACTGGTTTTCCTCCTGTCCTCCCCACCAGCTGCCACTGATACAGATAACATCTGCTCAAAAAGTTGTCCTAATGATTGTGCCTCAAGAACATCTGCATTTGCTCAACATAACAGTTCTCTGTTCTGAGGTCCAAACGAATTTGGGCAGCAGTCCCATTCTTCGATGACACCTCATCAATAAGGTATTGTGTAATTATTTTGGGATCACTGTTTGTAGAGTAAGCATGTAGCCACGTCACCATTTGTGAAAACCTGTCTGTTGCACCACTGATGCAGATCCTGTAAGGTTCGAGTTTATCATGAGTCTACGTGCCACAAAAGGTTTGGGCCTGGATTCCGGTACATACGCCGCCAAAGTCGATTCCAGCGCCTCAGTTACGCTGCGTGGAGCCAATATTTTCAGCAGTCTCCCGATCATCTTGTGAGTCACCATGTAGCCAGCCTGAATGCATTACCAATAATTACAGGAGCCAATAAATCACAGGAGCCACTATTTGGTTTGAACTGTCTTTTTTGTATTTTTATTGTTATGGTTTGCGGAGAGGAACAGGACCCAAATGTAGACACAAATATGGTAGGGGGAGTTCAAAGTAATTTACAGGACTTAAAGCAAGGAAGATTTCTGTGCCGGAATTTGTGTGTGACGTGGGTGTGTGTGTGTGTGTGTTTATGTGTGTGTGGGGGGAGATTTTGTACTTTTTTATGTTAGCATGTTAACTGGCCGATGGCCATAATAGTGGGGGAGGCTGAAAATCACAGGACGTGTCTGTTCCGTCCTGAAATGTGTGTTTCTCTTCTCTAACACACGTCATCCAGAATGGCCTCCACCACCCTCAGTGTGCATCTCTCCACCACATCCCTCAGTGAATCCATCAGGGAAACATGATTGAAGTCTCCTGATATCATTAAAAGTGCATCAAGATGTTTAGTCTGTATCCTAGCAACGACTTCATGGAGAACTTCAGATGGAACGTATGTACACAAGTATTGTTATGATTTGAAAAAAGGTCTACTCTCTGAGTCTTCACCAACATCTCCATCTTCATCACTCTTGTTGGGTAGAGAGTTGATATTTCTCATGATGACTGACAACAGAAAGGACTGATAGTACATCTCCACTTCCAAGCCTTCATCTCTGCACCAACAGCAGGACAACCATGAAAACACCTCTTCATCTCAGCTGGAACAGGAACAGGGTGGCATCCTCCAGACCTGCTCCATTTTCAATATCATATTATCATATTATTTCATTGTTATGTCATCATTATCGTTTTAATTTTCATTACTTCTTATTTGTGATGTTTAACCAATTAGATAGTGCTATGGGCGGGACAGTGCACGAGACCCCATCGTGTGTCTATGAGCTGTACAGAGAGAGGCGGTGAAAAAAGGAGCAGAGGCTAAATCAATAGATATGATTATTTAATTTTAGACTATAAAACGGCCTGTGCCGAAAACTGTGAAAAACTGAAGGGAACAGGCAAACTAAAGGCCATGTGGTGATTACAAAACGAGACACGGGTGTGACAGACAAAGACAAAGCTGGAAACAGGGTAGGAAAAAGAAGACACAAAGCTGAGTGATTTCAAAATAAAACAGGAATTCAAACTAAGAAAGGAGAACACATGGAGGATATGACATTTAATGAGAAATGAAAGTTACACATGACGGATTACAACTCCTTAGATGAATGAATCCATTTTATTTGTCACTATACCAGCAGTAAAATGAATGTGTGACTCTGTTCAGGGCTACACAACAATAATAAATGAAAAGAAATACAAATAGTTAAAAATGGTTTTAAATGTTAGATCGGGGCAGCCTTAAAATAGCAGCAAACATTAAGATTAAAGTGTTCAGTGCAATAACTTAAAGTCTGAAAGGTGCATGATTTCACTTGTTTATGAGGTGGGGAGTAATGGATGCTACCACTCTTGCATAGAAACTGTTTCTGAGTCTGTTGGTTTATGTTTACTCTGAACCTCAAGGGTTTGAAAAGAGTGGCCAGGGTGAGTGCAGGCTGTGTGCACTTTCCTCCTAATCTAGTCTGC
>OMNW01004371.1:116699-155935 GCA_900303245.1 Selene dorsalis | reverse complement strand
TTACGGCACACGCACGCACGCACGCACGCACGCACACACACACACACACACACACACACACACACACGGCTATTGTTTCATTGCTTTAAAGCTCAAGTCCCAGACTTAGTATTATACAGTTGGAGTCTGACTGTTCCATTTCATGCTTTTTTACCTTCTTTGCTAAAGGCTAATTTCTACATACTCAACTAAGCCAACTCCAGCTGGAGAATATTAGTGTCTGCTGTAGCTAACAAGCCCAAACTGCCAGTGAGGCCATGTGGGTAATGTTGCTTATAGGCATATTATGGAATACATACTATAACTAGATATTTCACTTGCTTTTGTTTTAACAGCACTAAATCCCCTCAAGTAGATTGAAATACTTCCCTGCTCGCAGTGCACTCTCCTTGTTGCACGCTAAATATTAGCTACTATTTATATTAAGATAACATTTGCTGAGTCATCTGTTCAACTCATGACTATGCTTTCCCAAGAGATACATTATTTCAAGGTGGAAAGACCTCTGAAACTGCTCGGTAGATTTATTTGAAAATGAACTAACGTGAGGCCGGGGAGCAGGGCATGTTGGGAGTTGTGGTTCTAATCTGGGCTATGACATTTGGACTGCGAGATGGTTTACAATGATTCAGCAAGATGAATCTGTCAAATTTTTAACCCATTTAAATCTAGGTATGATGTCATCAAACTGGGTGGAGTCAAAGCAGTATTTAGAGACTTCTACTAGAATTCTCCATGATGGACTGTTTGCTACATTTACTTAATTGTGATATGAAGTTAATGTTGCTTTTTTGTTTCTGCTGCCCTCTAATGACCAAAGAGACAGTCACTACAGGTTTGAATAATGTTCATTTCTAAATGTCATCCAGCACTTGTATATGAATCATGCTCTTTTTGAGGGATCTTTTACGTGCCAGTAAATAAACGGGTACATCCCAAGGGCAGGGCTGAGCCCACAAATGATTATTTTTGGTATAAATACTCTACCATTTAATTTGTCTGCTTTGACTGACAGCCCATCATGGGCTCAGACTGTAGTCCTAGTAGTTGTGCTTCCCCCTCTTGCTGACAGTAGCATCACCAACAAATGTTCTTTGAAGATCCACTCTGCGACTGCTGCCAACCTAAATAGATGGCAGTTTTGTGATGGACTTTGCTTGACTACACCGTTGTCCTGGACCAACTTTAGCTGACTGAGGCTGTGATTCTGCCCGAGACTTGGCTCAGCCTTTGCCTGTCGATAAGAGCTACGCAAATCTTGATGTCTTGCCTCCCTCCACCCTGCTGGTAGCTACGATGATATTTACCCCGCTGTTGCTCCTCTTTAGGCTGCCCTTCAATATGCCGTCATGCTGAGTGCCTGTGGGGAGACACACACACACACATACGTGTCGCATGATGTGATGACTCAGGCCTTAATGCCCAGCCACATGGCTGTCATGCATGCAGCCCTTCCCCCTTCCTCAGCTCTCAGCCTGTTGGTATGTGCGATATACTGTAGGCTTATATCGAAATGTGGTCGATGCTGTTTATGTCCAGCATGTGTGTGTGTGTCTATGTATGGAAGAGGGGCTGTTTGTGCTTTTCCATCTGATTGAAGCAGAATGTGGATTATGTTGTAATATGAAATGTGGGGAAGGTGGGGGGAGGGGCAAAAGGGTTGAGACTGATATCTCAAGACTTGAGGGGATGTATGGTGAGGAGGGAGGGTGAGGGACAATAGGACAGGAGTTAGACTTATGTTTGTCCAGAGACAAAGACCTACAGTACATTGTGTCTGTTTAACATCATCCAGAGTGGAACATCAGAGATTTCTAAAGTAGCATCAACCTGGTGCAAAGCTGTAAAGACATAAATGCCTAAAAGTGCTGCAGATGTGTCCTTGGTTTGTCATTCAGTGCAGCAAAACCAGGTCTGAATTCTTGCAGCTATAGGAGACTAGAGGAAAATCAACAGGAAGATTGGAGGGATGAAATCACTGCAGACTGACGAACTTGCGTCTAAGTTTAGAAAAGTGAAGAGGAGGAAGAGAAATTAGAAGGAGATAAAATGTACCGTGGGAGTGTCTGCATATGAAGATATCTGCATATGGCCAGAGTGGTCGCAGCCATTCAGCGTTGTGACTCAGAGCCCTGATGTTGTGTGGGCGGGGTTTGCAGAGATTTGAAGGGCAACAATTGGCTCCTGACCAAACTGTAATCATAGTGCTGTCCAAGCAGAACACAACAACATTTTTTTTAACCCACTGTATGAGCTGAAAGAAATGTCAGATCCCTAGGAGGTGGGGGACGCCCACCATTTCTCACCCAGCACATGGAGCACTGCAGACCCCCCCCGGCAGCTGTCCACAGAGCATCCTTTCTTCATGCATTTTGCTGCTTTGATTCATAACAAGGCCAGCGTGTGAAGGAAAGGACAACCTTGCAGCTTGTACATCGTTGCTTTCACTTCAGTGATGGAGCAGCTAATTTGTTTGATAAGCCAGAAGCCTTTGCCATCTCCCAGACTCCAGCGGGAGTGAATGATGAACAGGCAGTGTGAGAGGTTTCAGCTAGCCGCGCCACTAGGCCCCCATTAAGCCTCGATTGGGGTCTATTGGCCTGATTTCTCTTCCTGTCTGGTGCTTGGCAACGCTTTTGCTTTCACATTAGATGCGGGTGTCGATGATTGCTGATAACACAATGAAGGAGGACAACAGTGAGCACATTAACCCTGGCTGCCACTGCTGCAGACCTGACAATATTAGCATCCAGAGAGATAACACATGCTGTTAACCCGTTCTCTCTCTTCCTCTCTTAAGTCACAGACAATGAAGCGAGGACTGCCTTTAATGTAACTGACCACACTGTATACTTAACAGTGATAGCGTTTCGATGTTGTCTAGTGCTGAAATGACATTGTGGGAGTGATTTCACTTTGCGTCTTTGCAGGTCTTAGTGAAGCGATCAGCATCTGGCCCTGGTGCTCGATTTTAGAAACTGTTGCTGCAGTGCCATGCATTTTTAATGACCGAGGCCATTGTAGCAGCCTGTGTTCTGCACATGTGTGTGCATTTACGGTCTGTGTCTTTGTGTGTGTGCATATGAATGTGAGTGTTGATGTGTGTTTGAATATAACGTATGTTCAGAAGTGCCAGGTAAGAAGCACTTGTTCTCAGTTGTCTGTGTGTGTGTGTGTGTGTGTAAGCCTCTGTCAGCATATGTACGCGAGCGTCTGTTTCCATTAGTGTTGGTACATTGTCTTGTTTGCCATCAGTGATTTGGACACTAATGTGATGTGACAGTTTTGGGCCTCAAACACACTCCCTGAATAATTTTGAATAAAACCTGTGGGGCTCAAATTCCCAGAGGTCTCTCTAATAATGCTTCCATGGCTTCTGTGCAGCTCTGCAAAATTAATTTGATGCTTTGCCAAAGAAAAAAAACTGGCAAAATAGTATGGAAACCAAAGCACATGAAACCAACCAACCTGATAGACCCAGTGTTCATATTTTGTGGATTAGTAAGAAATATCTTCCACCTTGCTCTTGTTAGACATGTATTGATTCTGCTTCTGAAATCCTCTTTTCCTAATAAATATGCAGTATCATCGCTGCATACCAATAGGATGAAAGAACTCCAGAAGTATGACGAGATGACTAGATGTGCCATAATCTGTACAGTAAAGAACAAGCAGAAAAATATGTATTGCAGCTTTAATTAATCCAGGCTAATGTAGTGTTAGCCAGTACACAGCATGATCTTTTAATCCTTATCTGACTTTGTTCTTTGACTGCAGAGGGCAAATAGATTAGTTGAACTTGAAAGTAGTAATCTTGGATAAATGCGTGCTCCCTTTTTGAAATACAGTATGACTGGAGAGTTGAAGTCATGATCAGCTGTCATATTCCCTCGACATGTCACTGGTTGTCACAGCTTAAGGCCATCGCATGTTTGACACCAGCGTGGTACAGTAAGAGGTAATAATTTAAGACCAAGAGCCGAGAGAACCAAGGATGTCTTATCAGGAAGGATATTAACCGTGTGATGCAACTGTGCTAAGAGTGAGCGATGATGACACGCAGCAGAAAACTGAACATAAATGACATGCTCCCATAAGCTCTGCCTGTTGTTTAAGGTTGTGTTAGATTTTTGTTGGTTTTGTAAATACAACAAAAATGATCATAGAAAAACTGTGGAGCACTTTGATTAAATCCATTTATTTTGAAATTCCCCTTTGATAGATGTTTTTAAATAGAAACAGGACTCCACTCATACTTCCTGCTAAGGATGGAGATGGAGATACAAAACCGCCGCCATGTAAATCTCTTCAGCCTTACTGAGGAATTGTGGGATTGATAAAAGCCTGCGGAGAGAATACAACCAATAGATGCTGCAAATAAATGTGTATAAACGCACATTCGCACAAACTCGAGCATTGCACACACACACATACGCTTGCATTGCCCTCCTGTTTCTAAGAACAGCACCAGCGTGGCACCAACACACAGGAATCACAGGAGTCTGAAGCAAATGGCTCAACCTGCTTTGGAGTGTTTGTGTGCATGCATGCATGTGTTTGCTGGATATCGGCCGTCATGGTCGGGTTACCTAGCAGACATCCTGGGAGAGCAATGGAATAAAAGCGAGGTGGAAATAAGAAGAGAGAAATCAGACAGAGGGGCGATGGAGATAAAAATGACAGAGATGGTATGAGCGAGAGAGGCGGAGAGGCGACTGAGGGGATTAGCAGCAGAGCGAGGAAGACACTCTTTCTTCTTCGTGCTCTCACTCCTTTGCACTTTCTCTTGTCCTCCATGCACACTATAGGCACTTTGCCTGACACACAGTGATGAAACAAAATACATCCTGGCCTGTGTGCTCTCCACACTGCACGACACATGCCTGTAAGTGTATACACACACAGACACTCACAAACAGGGACAATCCTCTTGACTTATGTAATGCCTTTGTTGCACTATGCACTCACTCTATCCCCCTCCCCCTGAAGGCCTGTATATGGTGTGTGGTGTGATTATAAGTTTGTCTGTTTCTTCTCCATCCTCTCTCACTTCTTTCTCAACCTGTCTGTTTTAATCCCCAGCAACCACAGAAAATAAGGTAACACACAACAAACGTGTGCTGTGGTATTTGTGCGCAAGTCATGGGCACAGTTTTATCTATTGCACAGATGGATGTGTGAGTCATCGTGTTCAGTTTAATTAAGGGCATAGCATGTTTGTCTATGTGAATGTGTGCTCTTTTTATTAATCCTGTCATTCAGAAAGAATATAACTTCATCCAATCTACTGCATCATGCACATGAAACCACAGTCACCGCCATACAGCTGTTTTCACTCATCAAGTGAAATGACTCCCCTCATTAGAGCACAATAGTCTCATATTAGTATATATTTTTATATTATATTTAAGGTAGATATGGTATGGTTAATAGTGTATCAAACAATCAAAAGTATGTTTTTAATCTCTGTGGAAGCCTGTAAATGTTTTTTTTTTTTTTTTTAAGTCAAATGTGTCAAAATTTCTCTCATTCACCCATTCATCTATTCTTGAGTCTCATTCTCCAATGTCAGGATTTTAGTACATTTACTAAGGTGCTTCAGTCAGCTACTCAGCATTTAAATGCATAATACTATACATACCAGGGGCTTGACGACTGTATGTCTATATATACTGTCTGTCATACCTTCACCTATGTAGAGTATGATTTCAGCTTCATGCTCCAACTGGAAGAGAGCACTTTGATTTTAATGACACCTTAACCCTTCATCTAGCACTCACAATCAGAACAAATATGCCCTTATGTGCTCAGTTTTTGTGTGGCTTTAACAAAAGCAAATCATGTATGATGTTTGTTCCATCAGACACCCTTTCATATTTGATTCTCTGCATTTTTCACCATGCAGCAACAGCTTCTCTCGTGTCATCTCAGGTTTTATTTGTGTGTTTTTTCTTGCACTTGGCTATCAACCCATGGAAACATTGAAGCTCTGTCCTCCAGCTGAAGGACAGCTTACCTACTGTCTGTGCCACCTTGACACCGTCTGACTGTGCATGTGTGTGTTGAAAAATCAGGGTGGAGAGAAAATGCAGATGCTTCACAAAGTGCAGAACGCACAGCAGCACTCCATGTTCTGTGTGTGAGGGTGGGTGATCGTGGGTGTGTGCGTGTGTGTGCTAGTTCATTCACAGTCCTCTGGTTCAGTGCTGGAGATACTTGGCCTTCTGTCCTGTATTAATCAAAGAGCAAAGGACAGTGCTCAGATTAATATTTTATATGCTGCGTGACACTTTTGGCAAAGTGCCCTCCTCCACTATGCTGTTGGCAAAGTGACAAACATACAGTGTGCCGACGGTGTGTGTAATTAGTCGTATAGCAGACACAACAGAATTCATGCCAGCAGGGAGTGCTGTATAGATAACTCAATCCATCAGTCTTAATGCATCTATAGATGTCAACATTATAGGTCTTTAAAGTCATTGCATATACATACAGTAACCAGCACACATTGTTAAAACACACTGTCGTGTCTTTTTCTTCTGTTCTAGGTGAGTCTGTCTCAGGATTATCTTTCATTTTACCTCTTTACTATCATTTTCTCTGATTTTGTGTGTGTGTGTAGCACATAAGGCCCAGACAATCTCCGAGCAATGATTTCTTGTTCAGCACTCAATTTCTTACACATAGATATACCAGTTTCTGAGTATACAGCCAGTCAAGTGTTAATGGACGTCTTGTGATATACTGACTCTTGCTGTGCTGGCAGTGCACAGATACCTGTCCTCGAAAGCAGGGCCTGGCTCTGCACCGGTTGGCACAGTGAAATATATTGGAGGCCAGCAGTGGCTAATCTCCCGTGGTCCTACCTTTGAAAAGATTTGTTTGATATCAGTGCCAGAGCTTGCGTGTGTGTGTCAGGAGAGAGTACGGAGCAAGTGAGCACACACACACTCACCCTCACACACACACTGCTTTCAGTAGGTTGGGGGACATGGTGAGGATAGCTCCAGGAACAGGCTAAACGGTTGTGTTGGTTATGTTTTTAGCATGGTAAATGATGCACCATTTGTTTTAGTACACAGTTATCTAACCAACGATACCTGCAGATACCACAGTACAGTACAGTACCTGGCACTGGTCTAATTAGATTAACGGAAGTGTTTGAGAAAGCTCCTCAGTCAGGATACATTTCATTGCCTTTGGAGCTTGTATTAAAACAAAGACACATAATCTCACATTGTGAATGTGTTAAAGGTTAATTTGGCATTAAGTTACATTCTAATAAAACATTTTCCTCCCTACCACTTGGAGAGGGTAATACATAAAGCCATCTAAATGCATATGCTGGCTCCCATTCGCCGCATCCATTATTCATAGACAGGAGGAAACCCAGTCACAGACTTTTAGTCCTGCAGTTGCTGGTGTCTTTCTCCTCATCTCTATTTCGTTCTTTTTCTCTCTCTTTTCTCTCTTTTCTCTCTCTATATTTCCTCTTCAATTATTCGGCCCCTTGTCATTTTAAATGTCCACTTGGGCTTTTGTCTTTGAAACTGATGTACTTTCCTCCCTCAGCCTAATGGTTGTTTCTCTTGGTCCTTAATTTCCAAGTAGTGTAAGACAGACGTTGATCATAACACGGTAAAGGATGAAACCTTGTAAGTCAGAGAAAATGACTATATTACAATTTTACATTATATTATATACATATACTGTAAGTGCGTCCTCACTTGCCTCATCCACATGAAATGCTGAAATTGATCAATGTTAAAGATAGTTTAGTACCTGCTCCTTTCTGTGGTCTTTGCTGGCATTTAATACCCCATTGTTTGCACTATTTGATCTGTCTGCTTATGGATTGAACACTCTGCTTTCATCATGAGCATGTTCAGTATGTGCAGTCTGAAGACAACGGCAGGCTTAATGCGTGAGGCGAGAAGGAGCAATGAGCTGCGTATGTGTGCGAAGGAATTATGAGTGTCCCTTTTGAGACTTGCGCATCAACGTGGTTCATATTTCATTTATATGATAGATTTCGCTTGTGATGTAAGAAATTTGAGGTATATATATACAGATGAAAAGCCACATAAAAGCATACATTTAGAATCTGGTTTAGTTCAATATGAATGAAGAAAAGACTATTTGATTACATACACATTTACCAGAAAGATAACACTTTCACTGCTAATGTTGCTCTGTTGTGTAATAAGCCACTGCTTGTGAACACATTATCGTGTCAGCTTGTTTTCACCACTCCCTAGAAAATGAGTCAATGCAGGTTTAACATTAAATGGCTGAACATAGGAGATGCCTGACTACCACTACTAGAAGTGTTGGAGCCTTTGCATCCACATTTAGTCCAGATGTTTTTTTTTTAGACTAACAATTTAATCTTAACTCACTTTTCTTTTCTTCTAAGGCTCTTCTATCACATGTGATGGATATGAACACTGAAAAGCAGAGAAGCAGGGGAAGTGGTGCAGGTGGGAATTAATCTGAGGCCAGCAGGTGAACCTGTGGCTCCAGAGGCAACAGATTAAACCAACTGACTCTCCTTTGCTACGTGATAGATGGTATCTGTTATGGGTTCCAGCACAGCACCAATATGTTTGATTATATTGCCAGCTTCATGTTCTTTCCTCAGACACACCACAGTCACAGCTGGTAGACTCACCAGAGACTGCAGATGACGCTTGAAACTGTAGTAAAGTTAGGACCTCCTGAGGGCAGATTTCATTCATTCCTTCCTTTATTGATACTTGAAAAATATTATATTGAGAGTACGTTTGAATAGGAAAATACAGCAAAACAAGATACAGACTGCATTCAGCACAAACAGACATCCTAAAACCAATCACAGGAGCAGAATAACTTATAATCATGGTTTTTAAAGGCCCTCCAAGGAACTAGGAACTCTAGTTCGTATTGTCGTAAAGACACTTACCTGGCTCGCGCTCAGGGCTCCAGACTAACGTTTTTGTGAGCAGTTTTAGGAGTGTGAGACAGACGTGGAGCAGAAGCTTCTCATTCTGTTCGTTTTCTGCGCGTAGTCAGTTCCCGTAAATCGCTCTGTCTTTCCAAGGAAATGCTGATCGAGTTGACCACTAAATAATAATATCAAAATAACTACAAAGATACGATACATTTATTGAAAATGGACACACAAACAGGTGTGGATCAATGTAGATTCATCCACATTAATATGAGACTCTTTTATAACCAAAAGCAACCTTCACAGGGTGTCTTCAATTGACTTATGAACACAAGTGCGTTGAGTTTTAAAGCGTGTTGTAAAGTGTTCCAGGTGTGTGCAGCACAAAAGCTAAAAGCTGTTTTTCTAAAATTAGTGTTTGCACAGGGGACTTTGAGTGTTAACAAATCAGTTGAGCGTGTTGAGTAATTACTGTTGGAGTAAGAAAGCTTTGTAGATGAATAAAAAAAAATCTCTGCTGCGTCTAACTGCCAGACATTGATAGATGCAGAGTTAAGACTAGAGGATCTTTGTTGTCTTACAAGACTACATAATAACATAGAAAAATGAGATAAACTGTGGTCTCTGTTGTTTAAGTCCATTATTTTTTTGTCTGTAAAGTCACCTGACTTCCTCCCTTTGCTCCTGTCACAGGTCCTATGGCCACTGGAGCTTTGTCCGGGTAAACCTGTTGTTTTGGGTTTCTTTGAAGACTGATGCTATCTTGCACAATTGCCAGATGTCGCTTGACATAAAAAAAAAAAAACCCAAAATATTGTGACTCACAATTGGCTGCTCACACCAATGACCTATGTTGTACTTTTCTTATAGGAGGAGTCTCCAGAGTTCTCGCTGTAATTGGCAGAGTGGGGTGTGTTACAGGCAGAAAAAGGCAGTGTCCTTGTACTCGTCCACAGGGGTAGGACTCATGTTTAATACATTATCACTTTGCACCCTGCTGATTATTCTCGCTATGTGAGACATGCAGCAGTTCACTCAAACCCAGTGTGAACTCCACCACTCACCCAAATCCAAATAGATCATTGACTTTAATTTGGCATGAAATTGTCCACTAGACTTGTTTGCTTGCGGGAAACACAGCGCATTGCTGCGTCTCAATGGATAAAATCATAATCCTTTTTTTTTCCAGAATCGGTTCAGGACAGGACACGATAACAATAGTCACACTTTAAAGCAGAGACTGCAGCCCCCTGTCACTTGCAGAGACATCCTTGTGCCTCGCTGTTGTGTTCGGCAGCATCGCCTGTTGGAACATAATCCTATAACTGGCTTTGCATCGCTATCACAACAACAGAATTTCTGATTTTTGTTAAGCCGCTGTCTGTCACACGGTTTGACAGCTGCAGTAACATACTGTAGGTAAAAATCACATCTTTCTCTCCTCCCCGAGACTCTTAGGGTACAGAAATGTCCAGGTTTCTCCTACAAACTGATTCTTGTATTTTCTCGTTTTGCATTGAAACAGTATCTCTCCCTCTGTAGTGAGTTCATTCACTTGTCTCTTTTCCTTTTGTCGCACTTTCCTCCTCCCGTCTCTTCCAATTTAACCTCCCTTACCTCCTTTTTTTTTTTCTCCCCCGACATCTCATTTCATCTCATTTTCGCTCGCTATGCTACGCATGCTTTTGCAGGGGGTTTTGGCCACAAGCTGTTCTGCTGACTCCACATTTGTTCCCTCATAGTTTACCCCTTTACTCTTCCCCCGCTTCCCTCCTATCTCATACTCGCTCCTCCTTCTCCGCTCCCACCCCTCCCTCGCCCCCCCTTGCCTTCATTCCCTACAGCCAGCGAATTTCCAAACCCGCTTTTATTCCGCTCCTTCGCCCCCCTCCCTCCTTCTCTGTCTCATCTCTTTTCAAATATTTGCCTCGGAGTGGCTGTACAGTAGCTGAGTGCCGAGTTGTCCTGCTAAAATTAAATGATGTCCTGGGTTATTAACACCCTACTACTGGGCAGAGCTGGCTGTGCTCCAGGAACCAACAATCCACATTATCCCTACAGCATAGGGAGGTTACAGTTTTTACTGCGCATCACCACTGTGCGTACCTTGCCTGTGCTGGCGCTGACCCAGACTAATTCACAGACAGTTTTTTTTAATAGTGTTGTGGTTCTAGTACAACTAGCCACATAGCCTTTGGTGTCATAGCGTTGTGCTTTACTGTAATCCTCACATGTCAATGAAGGAGACTATAAGCTCTTCAAAGGAGCTGTTTTGTGTATTATTTTTTACACCAGACTCTTATTCTTATACTGGTATTCCACATTGTCCAATATATTATATTCAAGACAGACATGGAAACCACTTGAGGTGTCATGACTTGGCTCCTAATCAGATTTGTCTCTACAGACTCTCCAATTTTTATGTGAATGTGGATTACCATAACAGTGAACTATGCATGTCAGCAAATGGTCAATCTCATGATGTCATCCATGAATCTTTGGGACGGGTGGCATTATAGATGAATGTGAGTATCTTGGTTTGTGTGTGTGTGTGTATGTGTTGAAATGCTTTCCAAGGTTAGTGTGTGTGGAAGCTGAGGCAGCGACAAATACTCAGCGGCCCCATTGCAGTTTAATTGTTTGCCTGCATAATAAATCAAACGTGTCAAGGGAGATTATTTATACAAGGACTGTGTTAAACAAATGAATCACCATTTTGCTCAAGTCTTGGTTTTTCTCGGTTGTGTGTGCTATTGCTGCGTGTTGGTGCCTGCAGGTTTGGCTTGTGTGTTATTTGCTTGTGTCATTGCATGACAGTGGCACGTGTGACTCTGATTTTCATGAGGAAGCGTGAATCTCACAGCCTAATGATGTCATTGATGTATCGGGGGGGGCAGTGTGTACATTTCTGAAGCACCGAGGGCGAGGACCTGTGTCCAGAGAGCTGCTTAAGGTTTGCATTGTGCTTCAGCACCTTGGTGGGATGCTAGTCACTGTTCCTGTTGTTGCTAAGCGACAGCTGAAAACCAGTTTAAGGCACATTTTAGTTCAAGTTGAGACATTTTCAGATTTCACTGACCGTGTGCTGCACAGCGAAAAAAAAAAGTAAAAAAAGAAGCCCTGACTTCTTTATCCAGTGTATGTTTTTTTTTCTATAAACCAAGAAAACCATGTCAGCATTGTCGAGAGAGATCGCTGGTGGACACACAGGATACAGTATACTTTCAACCCGACACTGCTGTAAAAACAGAAAATCCCTAGATAGGTTGAAATGTAGGTTTTGTGAGGGAGTATGAAGGCTGGAATGTGGAAGAAAAACGATTGATTAATTGATGTATTTAAAAAGCATTTATACAAAGATTTTCACCATAAATGGTGTACTTCAAGGTGCTGTTATTGAAGAATGGGGAGAAAAAAGCATCATCAAATGTGCCAAGTCAGGGTGGATGACAAAATTGCTGACTTCAGAAAAGGTAAAATGCCTGGTAATAGCTGAGAGTTGGCCACGGTGCAGGGCTGGACCGCGGCCTGGAGGAACAGAGACGCAGCTCCCTCGGCAGCCTTTAAATGTGATGCAAGCAGCCGCAGGCAGCCAGAAGGAGGCCAGGAGATGGGTGACATGGGAGAATTCAGGCAGGTTGAGGTCGATGGGGGCTGCAGCATTATAGGTGATTTGTGGGATATCACTTCTAAATAGCAGCTGAGTAATGTGTATTGTGATGTTAGCTGCTTTTCAAGGCTTAGAACTGTGCCTTTTCCATTGTCTTAGTTCTATCATCCCCACAGTTTCTGCTCCCATCCTGTCTTTTATTTCTTTTTACTGCTATTTTTGCAGTGCATCTCTCTTCCGCTCCCTCTGTTCTTTACTCGCAAATTCCATCGCCTCATCCCTGTCTCTGGTTCCAGCGCAGAACAGCCTGTGCCCCGTGGCCCCGCCCGCTCTCTGGCAGGGTGATGTATAAGTGGCTAGCTTTGACGTCACTTCAGGCCTAACGTCATAGCAACCCAGTGCTCCCAGGCTTGCTCTTTCTGGTGCTTTCTCTCAGTGCCTCTCCCTTATATTGTCTCCTCTTTATCCTCCTTTAATCACTTCTTCCTCTTTCACTATCTCCCCCTCTGTGATATCTCCTCTCTTTTTAATGTTTCCCCTTCTCCATGTCCACTTCTTTATCTTGTCTATCATTTTTCATTGCTCTGGCCCCCATTAAAACGCACTCTCTTCGTTTTCCACCCTCCGTCTTGTCCTCAACCCTCTGGAGCTTTCTATTTTTGTCCAAAGCTGCATTCTCTTCTTCATTTTTCTATTATTTCCAGTCACAGACATACAAACATACACAGGCATGACATGTTTGAGCTAAGCTGACAGGCAGTGAACCAGCCCTTCTCCCATGTGGAATACAGGCTCTTCCCTATTCAATTACACTTATCAAGATCAGTTCTTTTCCTGGACAATGTGGCTTCATAAAACCTTCTGATTCCCACTGTATGCAGCCACTTCTCTCTGTGACAACTTTGCTTCGTCAGGTGCCCAGTGACTCACCTATGTTTGTCAGGAAAGTCGCCTTTGGCTTTGACTAACAAAGCAGTATAAAAGAGAATGATCAGTCAACTTTGACTTCCAGAGTAGCTTGGGAAAATTTCATTGGACTTGACAAGATGTGAAGCTGACCTACTTTCTGCGTTAGCTCTCCGTCCTCCTCTCTCTTCCTGTATTCTTGTCCTGCTCCCATTGCTGCCTGCAGTCAGTCTGTCCACTTATAAGTGTTGGTGCATTGTGGGGAGATAGGGTGCAGGCCCAAGATACAGACCTTGCTTGGTTAAAATGGGATGAGGATCGCACTTGTCAGCTACAGTGACACGTCTCCTACCGAAGCTGTCCCATGTTGATGGAGCTGAGGCACTTTGGAGTAGCTTTGGGTCATGTTTGTTAAAATGCTGGAAGAAATGTGACAATGGCAACTGAGATGTCGAGTAACTTGTCTTGTAAAGTGATGAATTAAAATTCAGGAAAGACAACGTTTGAAGTGCAAAGAAGACACTGATATAGCTCTTTTTGTTCCTCACCTCCACATCACTTGTCAGTCACAGTGGGGCCAGTAATGTGATATCTGTCTGTTGCCGTATCAACAACATAAAATTCATCACTTCTTCTGCTCCGGCGTTGTTCCAGGTGCACCAAACATGTTTTCCCTTCGGAAATATTGTGGGTAAAATCCATCCACTTTGCATATACGCTAATGCACCTTCAAATTGATTTAAGTATCATAAAAAACACCATGATCCTGTTCATTAAAGGCACTTTGCGTCTTCCACTGGCTTTCTTTATGTAATCCTGTGAAATATGTTTGTTAATGTTGTTTTCCCATGTCAAAAGCCAATGATGTGAAAACAACCCACAGAAATTGAAATTATGTTATTTCCCACTCGGGCGTGAAATCGAGGTAAAGACACACTGCCAGAGGAAACATGTACTTTATAGGGAACACATTCTGACACAACAGTGGTAAACAGCTAACCAGAGCCAGAGGTTCACGAAAACAAATGTAAAAGCTTCCATGCACGGGGTTTAGACTGAATTACCATCAGATATTGAGAGCAACAGAAGGAGCATTTAAATAAATAGCACAGGCAGTGTCTATCTTACATGACATAGCTGTCTCTTTTGGAACCAAATTTCATCATCATCATAGTTTTTAAACTCATTTACAAACATTTATGTACATTTATAATGATCCATAAGGAATTTGCATGTAGAAGTCAAACCATTGCAAACAGTAATTAATGACTCATTTGTAAATAATGAGTTAAATGTTTTCCAATGCCTTTTGCCATATTTTTCATTATTTCTCAACAAAATAATTTTGAATATTCAGGCTGACTCGATCATCAGCGTGAATTGTGGAGATAAACCTTTCTGCTTGTTCCAACTAATTTGTGAGAAACTTTTCGGTAAAGTCTGACCACAAATTAAATTAACTTTTAAGAGACATTTGAACTCCTGAATAATTTACCTCAGAGGCAGCAAAATAATTTGTCAAACAGAAAAGCCGAATGAGCAGTTGTCAACTTTCTGTTCACATCTGGTGCAAAATTTTAACTGAATTTCCAGGAAATCAGTAAATGCTGCTATTGTCCATTAAAGCTGAGGAGGATGTCAAGACATGATGGAACTAATTTCACTAAACTAACTAAAGAAAGTGTGCGTCTCCCTTTCTTGTGAATGTGATATCTCGTGCTTGTGGGGGGAATGTGTGTAAATGTTTTATGTCATGGACTTAATAGCCTCCTAATGTGTTTTGTAAACTAACACCTATAGATTTTAATTCAGAACATCTAATTGTGTGGACAGGAATTCAGAGCAGGGAGCACGGTACAACTATGTCCTCCTCACACTGGATTAAATGTGGGCCTGCTACATTTCTGTGGTAACTATTATGGCAACGTTCACTTGAAACACATGAAAAAATTAGAGAAACTGTGTTTTTATTCTTTGATGGTGTAAATTTATTTTGCTGGATTGTTTTTTTTTCTTTGCTCTGATCACGCATGTGTCAGCGTGTATGTGCGCTTCATGATAATATGCTTGTGGGACGGCTGCCTGTCTTCAGAGAGAAGTCAGTATGAGCAGTTTTAAAAAGCTCTACCTTAAATCCTCTCCTCTCTCTTTTTCTGAGGCCCTGGAAGATTTGGTTGCCTGGCAACGTTAGGAAAGAGTTTCAATTAAGTCACTTTGAGTTGTATGGGCTGCACTGACACTGGGCCCACACCATTCTGGCTAACGCTGCACACATGGGAGTTACATATTAAAAGGATGCTCGACAACCTTCTGATCATAGGGTAAGTCTCTCTGGATGCTCTACCATAGACTAAGACAGGTTAGTAGAAAAATTGGAGACATTTCCTGCTGACACGGGCATGAGCATAAGAAAAAATGTATAGAAGTTAGTAGCCAGCTCTGCTTAATATACAATAAGTGATTCAGTTTGCACTTAAAGGTGGTAGACGGTTGTGTTTTGGTACATAGACTTCACATTCCAAAAAAAGAAAGAACTTAAAGCTCTTGGATGTACCATAAAGTACATCATGATCCTCATTAAATGAGCTGATGTAAGCTTGCTCTTCCTTACTTGCACAATTTGACCTACATGGACATCAGTGTTTCTCCACAAGTGGGTAACAGTTTGGCCAACAGCACTATCCCAGAGGATGGCGGCCATACTAGGTCAAGTGGAGAGAGCGTCAGGGTCCTCTGTCCTCATCCACTGGCCCTGACAGTGATTTGGTGCGTGCTGATGAGCTTTTTTGTATCCCAGTGTATGAAGCTCTCAGCTGCAGCACTGACCCTCTGTTTCTCTTCATGTTTCACATTATTTGAGACACTACTGCTGAGACCTCCAAACATAATCACTACTCCTCCTCTGTGAAGATATATTTGGGTTTTTCAGTTCAAGCTGTGATTGATTATAAGAAACTACTGTCTTGTGTGTAACATACAGATGAATACGAGTCCTTAGCTGCTGCTTTCTGCCCCCTGTTGACTTTATTTTAGCTTTCTTGGAAGTTTCCAAGACAGTTTCTTCATTTTTCCTCTCTATTGTTCCTCAAATCCAATAATAATGAATGTCTATTCACACTGTTATTCCCAAGTGGTCAGCTTGTTTGTATGTGTACAGGCATCATTTACCCATCTGCTTCAGTTGCTGTGGTAACACTCCAGGCCTACATACACTAACTGTTGGTGCGTATTTGCTGTATGGAAGCAGAACAGCAAGCTACAGGCTAGATGAGGACTGTGCATCGTTTCAACAACGTCACATATAGAGGAGGTTAATGTATGTACATCTGAGGAGAGGCTTAATGATCTTCTATTGGTTTCAAGGGTACAGGTGTGTTTGGAATAAACTATGTATAGTTTTTGTCAAAGAAAAGTCAAAGAATAGAATTTACTTTTCTTATGCTGCAGTGTTGAGCATTTATCACAGGGTAGCTTCCCCTCCCATATAGATTTTGAGACCAGTAAGAGAATTGCAGCCTCATGCTGAAAACGATACAGGAAGGGCTGCCTATTTTCAAGCCTATGGATCCCATGCAGTACAGTTTGTATTTAAGAAGAGAAGGCTACACCTCCATCACTTCCCGGGGGCATCAGACAGAATGAGAAAGATCTTAAACTCTTCAGGGTTTTTCTGGTGGTGAACGTAAGAAGTTTCTTGATGTCCACACAAACATGGCTACTGACTCAAATGTCATCTAGAGGAAGATACTGATCATCACTGACTCACTTGTTGGTGCCCTGGTGTCATAGTTAAGGTCTTCTTAATCCTCCTGGTGGCTTACCGGCTGAAATCCAGTGGAGCTGGTGGATTCTCTCTGGTCAGAGGCATCATGGCTCAGAGCTGTAGTCCTTTAATTGCCTGTCCAGGAGGGGGAGGGCAAAGCTTAATCCACCTGAAGAGTTAAGGGCAGCTTTGCAGGCAGCACAGAGACTACTATACCATGCTGATATGTTACTGAAGGGGAACCAGCATGTGCAATGTGAAACGATAGTTTCAGACTGAACCCCATCTTTTTCTGATTAAAGCAGATTGAATTGAGAAGCATTAAGCTCTTAGGCTTTAATTATGGAGTGATTTACAGCATAGCTGTTGATTAACAACTTTGAATTCACAAGTTAAGATTGTTGAACATATGTTTTTGTGAATAAATGCAAGGCCAATATTCATGATGCTTTCAGCTGTGTTTTAAACTCCACCACCTCCATGGAGAAATATCTAGGTTTTTAGCAGTTAAAGGTAGAGTTGGAGATCCAGGAAAAACGGTTCGAGCAGGCTACATTTTGAAAATAGACAAGTCAGAAGTCCAAGCCCCTTTCCTCAGACTTCTCTCCAGAGCCAGGCCTCCAGAGCACAGGATCACTCCGCAATGGGTCGCTCCAGCGTTCGTTTTTCATCTTCAGTCAGGTGAAGAAATTCTCTTTGGATTCATCAGTACCAGTGACCCCTGTCCTTAAGCTGTTTAATCCATTGTCTATACAACATTATTGATTATAGCTGCTCTAACAACATAGGTCTGACTGTGCTTTCACACCGCTGTCAAATATAGCTACATGAAATGCAATCTCTGGAATGAGATTGGGGCCATTTGAGTACATTGTGAAGAAAAGGAAAATGTATTTTTAGTGCGTGTTTACATAGAAACATCACTAAGTATTCAGTTCGAAGGTAAAATGAACGTTCAGAATGAGACACCCGTTATGGCAGAGGAGAAACAAGGTGTGTGGCGGCGGCCTTATTCATTGGGATGGTCACAACACACCTCAGGAATGATTACATGCATTACAGCTTAATAAATTACACTGGTGCCTGTCTGGGGGCTGAAGGCACAGTTTGCACTGTGGGAGAGGAGGACTATTGTTGGGGCTTGAATTAGATTCGTAGCTGAGCTCCGCTCATTCTGTTCCAATCGCCATTATCAACATGTGATGGGCTTTCTTCTGTTTAATGGTTCATTAATGAAAGAAACTTCTCTCCCTCTCTCTGTCTTCTTTTCTCATCCACCATTATATTTCCTGAGTGTATGTAAATGCACAGATGATCCTCTTACTGCATGTCTCACCCTGTGTTCTGAAGGTGATTTACAGTACCTGGTCACATGGAGAAACACACACACACAAACACACACTAATGATGAGCAACAGTGTCATCCCTAGGGTGTTTGAAAAACTGCCCCCCACCTCTACCTTAATCCTGAGAGTCATGGGAAGAATGAATGGATATAATCAGTAAGCTCACCCATTCACTCTCCCCAGGAAGAGAAGCTCGTTATTCTCTGTCAATCCTTTCTCTTCTCCCTCTTCCTTTTTTTTTCTTCCAGCATCCTTCCTTTCACCACACACACTCTCTCTGTCTGTGTCTCTCTCTCTCCTGCTTCTCTGTTTAACCATATCCTCTCTCGCTTTCTCCTTCACAAGCACTCTCCACTGTCTAATATGCTTCTATTCCTGTGTAATAGCAGTCATGTACATGGTTCAGTATTTCCAAGTCATTATGAGCATTATGGGATTGCGTGGAGGGTTTGGGAACTGTCCTTTATTTTAAAAACGTATTCTTCTGAAAGCTTCTTGCTAAAACTGAGTCTCTGTGGTGTAAAGCTGTGGGGGCTCAGAATGAGGTGTTGAAAAATTACAATATTTTCAAGAAAGTAACGTGGTTTAGGCAGGTGGGGTGGGTCTGAAAGGGTGTAGCTCTGAAATGTGATACGCTTTCCTTGTTGTAGGTGATAAATATGGTCAAGCTTTGTGGGCAAACCATAAAAAATGTCACTGTGGAGATCTCATTTTCTCTCCCAGCAGGTAACAGTGTAACATGTCATGACCTTTGAATCAGGTTTCTCGTGGAACCATTACCTTGAAATGCTGAGACATGTTCCAGGCGCTATATTTAAAGATAGTTGCAGTGCGCACTGAGCTGCTGCACAAACAAAAACACACGGGACTAATGTGGTGATACTGTAAGTTTTCTCATGTGATGTTGCATGTTCCTTGACGGAGAACCTCTCAGGTTTGGTCGTCCAGGCGTGGAGTGTTACTGTCAGCATGAGAGCGGAGCCGCCGTCATCCAGCTACAGTTTCTCATTAATGAGGTAAGTTATAAGATACTCACACTGCACAATTACGCTGCTGATGTGCATGTACCCACCCGTAAGGCTAGTGCTGTCTTATGAAGTAAGTAACTCCATGGGTAATAGTGTTATTGGGAAAAAAGTGATATTATTATCCCGCCCCAGTTTTCTACTTTAGTCTCTTAAAAAAGACTTAGGGGCTGATTCATAAATGTTCATCCCTGGTAATCGTATTTCACCCTTAAAATGTGCAAAAAATGGTTCCTCCTTTGTGCCACCGGAAGTGGGAGGGTGGTTGAATGATTTAAGTAGTTGTGTAAAAAATCTAACTTTTCTTATTTCTTCATCTCTTTCCATTCTTTCATATTTTAACATGGTGAAGTGTCATCCTCCCTATGTACTGCCAAAAGTGGAATCATTCATTTGACCAATTTGCCCTGGAATCAGTGGGGCTGGGTATTGATTCTCAATACTCTAAGTGCCGAGTGATTCTGTGTTTTAACGTCACATTGACTTGTTAAAAGTGTCAGGAATGAAAAGTTTGGACTGAAAGCTCAGTGTTTGCTAGTTGTAGTCAGTACATCGCTGCTTGTGTTAAAATATCATTGAATATAGATGCTTTTTATTTAATTAAATGCAAAAAAAAATTTTTTTATGAAAAAATATGTTCCTCAAACCAATAAACTGAAAAAGGGGTAGTCACACTTTGATATTTTATTGGCATCAGAACCAATAAATCCAGAACAGACATTCACCACATTACTGACATTTTGATACTCAGACTTTCTCTGGGTAAAATCCATATGAATAAATTTCATATATTCATAAACAGTGCGTGGGATTTCTCGGTTCTTTCAGCTTTTAATTTGATAGACTTGTCAGCAGGACTTGAAAGAACTATCCTGAAATTGTTACATCAGCAGCAGGGTTCAAGTGTCAAAGAAGGACACAGCATGGGAACTGCACTGTGTAACAGCTGTGATGGTTGTTTGAATCTCTTTTAAAATCACAGATATGAGTCATCCCACAGCTCACCCAGCCCTTATTAAATAATTGCTAAGCTTAAATAGAAACTTCTGCCTCATATGTCACATTAAGCCACAGGTCACAATAAAGAATTTAAAAGCGATTTGTTGAGTGTCAATTGACAAGCTGGAAATTTGTATTGCATACCTGCAGCACTTTCTGATTCATATTGAAAAAGGCATGAGTTTGATTTACTTCATATTTATAAGAAATACTGCACTTGACACACACACACACGCACACGGATTTGTGTGTGTGTCAGCGTCTGTGTGACTGTGACTCAGCAGCTCAAACAACCCCGAGGAAAATGGAGAAGATTTTTAGTGCCTCCTACACACACATGCACTCATATACATCTCATGAATCATCATGGTTACCTGGGAGAAAGCTGACTGATTTAAAATCAGCTTGAGTTTCCAGGGAATGAAGTCTGACTCATGCATGTAACGCTCTAAGACAGAATGTGCAGCCTGTGGATGATAATCTCTACATGTAATTTAGTGATAAATCCTGTTTTGTGAAAGCCTTTTTTTAGACTCTTTGAATATGAGATGAAATGTCTCTCCTACTCTGACAGGGAGCATTGGTGAGCGCTCTGGCTGATGACAGTGTCCACCTGTGGAACCTGAGGCAGAAGAGACCAGCCATCCTTCACTCCCTCAAATTCAACAGAGAGAGGTAAGAGGTTAACACGCAAAAAAATGCACATCACAAAGTCAACTGCATCTTTCTGCAGCTCTGTTTTCTCTCAGTTTCAACTCTCTCTCCTCAATTAGGCCGTCACACTCGCTCTAGTGCAACATGCACTGTGGCAGGGGCAGTGTCACAGTTTACTGCCTGTGTGAACTGTTGCATTTCACTGACTGCCATACTGTATGCAAACAGAAGGCTTTTCATTTGGCAAAGCACGCGCCTCCAAAACTGTGCACAAGGCAAAGGAGATGACAGAGAGGCTGATGCTCTCTCTCTCTCTTTCTCCCTCCCTGTTGGCCTCTTACTAAATGCTCATTATTTGGGTCACTTGCTCTGCCTTTGAGGCTTTCCCATCACTGTGGCACAGGTGTGAGCCAACCCAAACACCTGAAGGTTTTGCAGCGGGTTACACATAAACAGAACATAAGCATAAACACACACGAGGAAGTAATATATAGAGATGCCCTCATTTCGGGATGGGGGTTGAATCATTAGGAACCATTTCACAGGCAATTTTACCTGTTTTACGGGTTGTTTAATTTATAACGTTCAAACTGTGTAAGGTTTATATTATTGATAATCATGTTTTAAGCCATATTATAACCAAGAACTTGTCAAGCACAGATTTCTTATCAGGCTGAACACGTTGGTGCCTTGAATTTTTTTTAGAGTTTTAGATTATTATTATTACATACATACTGATCTGCTTTGCGTTGAAAACGCATAGAAAAAACATAGTCTCCCATATATTGTGAACAGGATGAGGGTTCCTTCCTTTTTAAAGATTCTGCAGACATGTCTAGATTGTAAATGTCAGAATGTCCTTGAAGGCACCAGCACTAAGAGTTGGAAACCTTGCTCTCAAACCTCTTGCTTGCAACCTCAGTATTAGATGATGAAAATGTAATTTTGCAATAATTGAGTAGATAATGCTAATATGGTTAAATGGAAAAATAGCTGCCTGAATGGAATTAAATCAAGTCAAACGGTATGCTTTTAAAATGCCATGTTGGTACAGTATGCAGCACACACAAATATGGAAGCAACCATGACGTTATGAAACATTCACTCCAACATCGGAAGAAGACAAGTGAAAAGAGAGAATCACCTCACCTCAAGGAAGCTGGTGTCCACTGTCTCCTCCAGTCACTAATACAATGATTACCCATCAGAGCCAATCATATCACTGGCCAGTGATCTGTCACTCTGAAAAGTGGTGAATGGGTTAAATGTCGTAGCCAATCATCTGAGACAACACTGATGGTATGGACAGGTGCCCAGCAGCAGCTTTTGTGGGAGGAGGAGGGAGTTGTGTGTTCTTGTCTAAGCGCTTGACCGCCTCTGACATTTAGAAAGCAACACTGTCCAACGCATCAACGCAAGACATGGCAACATAGGGCAGCAGAGTCGGGGCATCTCATGCTTGTGGGTGAGGAGGAGCAGAGGGAAGTAAACATAAAGCAGTGTGAAGGAGCCGAAAAATGAAGGAGGTGAGGATGAGGATAAAGAAGGGAAATGATGGAAAGCGAAATCGAGAGTAAAGAATAAGGGCAAGAGGAAGAGCAGGAGTTGTGCTGTTCTTCATTTCCTGGTTAAAAATTCAAGAGGCTGAATTCTGGCTCTCACTCCTCATCCATACGTAATGAGCACGGACCGGACGATTGGAGGAGAAAATGCAAATATTTGGGCCTCATGATGAGTGAGGCAGGCAAACTAGTTGATCTCTTTATCAGACATCAGTCTGGCTGTTCGACCACTCACAACAGTTTGATGTGAGGGCTTGGCTGTCTCTCACAGTGGCATTCATGTAACAGCTCTAATCACTTGGCTTAGTCATAGCAATGCATTACGTTTTTCAGTTTCCTGCTTCCTCCCAAAGACATAAAGCTCATGAAAACAGGAACTTGTGTCTGAATCAGAAAATGTTTGTACATACAGACAAAAGAAGCAGCCAAAATACAGGATGTAACAATCTAACAACAAATGTGATATAATTGCTGATTAAATGTAGATGTGTGTTACTGCTGGGAGTAACTTCCTCAGACGTATTGACAGGCCTCAACCCTTGATGACGTGCATTAAGATCAGGCCACTTTTATGGGCTTTTGAGGTCTGTCTTTCAACTTTTAGAACCACATGCCGGCTGCTGGGCCTCTCTGGACCACAGGGATCAATAAGAGCTATAGATAAATGCATGGAAGTAAAAGCATATCATAGCACCTCTGAACATTCATGCAACGGGTATATAGCTTCTGTTTGCACCACTCATCTATCGTCTGGCTTGGAGCAAGTCATGTTTTGCTTTTAACACAGTTGTATTTGTGTTATGGGCTTTGCTGATTTAGTGTGGCATAAAAAAACCCACCTCGGCACCAAAGTTGTTATTCAAGCAGAGCGCATGAAATTCTTCCTATGTGTCTTACATCGGTATGGAATTATGTTCGAGCGTTTGCAGAGTAGCACTTAATTTCCCCTGTTTGTTTAGTGATACGCAACTCAGCAGCCCTCCATAGCTATTGTTACAGTTGTTGCCCCAAAGGAGAAACCTCTTAGTTTAATGGGACCATCAGGGTTTTGTTGGGTCCTTCTGATTTCAACTTTGCTATCACACAGTTTAGTCAAGTGTCTCGTACTCTGACCCTCCGGCTCAGAAGGCTGCGAATATCTTTTATAGCTGCTTTGTTTATTTTTACCAAAGGTGTGCATGCCTCTGGATCATGGCTGTTCACACATTTGTCAAAAGAAATAACAAAAGGTTACATTTACAAATGGCTATTAGAGGATGAAAGTTTAAAGTGTCACCTGGAGTTAAGATTGGTTATTGAACTGAAGCTAAGAATTGCAGATCGTTTTGAAGACAGGCGTGTTAAAGGATTGAATCAGACATCTGTAAAACCTATAAAAGTCTTAGTCACCTGCTCCCATCCCTCACTTTTTCTTGCTGCCTTTGCTCTTGCCTTTGTTTTTCTCCTCTTTGACTGTTTGTTCAAAGCTTGACTTTAGCTTGTCAGGGTGTATAGGACAGGGCAGCCATTTCCTCAGTCAACAAAAGGACAGTCACCCAACCAGAACTGCCACGACAGACTCCTAACAGGGAGCAACAGAACAAAAAGAAGTCAGAAACGGAATCAAACTCTCAAATTCATACGTACGACCCCAGGTCCATCATGAATCAAAGAGTTTTATGTGAGGATACACATAGATTATTCTCAGGTTTACTGTATCTGCCTTAAGGACTAGTGCTAATTTTGTTAAATTGACCATGTCGCTTTGTTGCTTTGAGGTAGATGTGAAGTTTGATACCTTGCTATGTACGGAGCTACAGCCTTGAGATGATTAGCTTAGTTTAGCGTGAAGACAACTACACTGTTTATCTCCTGTGTTCAAAAACACAACTACCAACACCTAGTACTGTAAACTTGCTGATGAGCATCTCATTTGTTAATCTATACACAAACAAAATGTAAAGATGACAATTTGTGATTTTAGAGAGGATTGTGTACAACAAACTACTATTTGTCCATCCTGCATTTCCTTGCTTTGTCTCTATTTGTGGTGAACACAAGAAAAGAAAAGTTCTAGTATGCAGCTGTGTATGAAACCACAAAATGTTGTTTTTACATTTCTGGATGAGTAAAGAAACAAGATAGAACATATTAATTTGTGAGTTTCAAGGGAGTTGTTTTTCATGCTGAATCTTATTTTTTCTTTCTTTTTTTTGTTGGAGTGAGACAGGCTACCCAGCAGACATGTCCATTTGGGGCCGGTGTGGGGCCACTGAGGGCAGAAAAATGGGCCCACTGTGGGCAGTCCACTTGCACCAATAGGGCAAGACTGCTGCTGCCCCCGCACAGACTAATGTTATACTGTCACGGTTATATACATTTTTATTGGGTGGCTTTCTTGCCAGAAGCATCTTTCTTTTTAACTGCACAAGATTCGCTTAGTTTTTCACTTTTTCACTGTTGACAAGGTTATACATACTAGAACATAGGTAAGACTAATGTCAGAGCAGGCCAGTAAAAATAAGAAAAGACTATATTTGGTTCACTGCCAAAAATCTAAATTGAGTGTGTTTAACTGCTAGCTTTTTATGAACTGCTTCTTTTCTTCATATAATTCACCTTTTGAAATCTGTAGGCAGCATGTCGTCTTGGGGCCCGTTCCAATACTCCAAACAGATCTTTCTTTCTCACCTTCCTTCCCTCCTTCCTTCTTTCTCTCATTCCTCTGATCAGAATTTGAGTTGATGGGTGAAAGCAGTGTGGCGGAAAGCCCTCCGGCGTCAGCATCCATTCACATCAGATCACAGGCACAAGGAGAGAGGAGAGAAGGGAGGAGGAGTTGAGACAGACTGGGCCTCAGCCAGAGAGCAGTGAGTCAGTCTGTGGGTTGGAGTGTGGGGATGCAGGGAGCGCAAAAAGAAATCCTGTCGAGTCATTCTGGCGTAGGATGCTCTTGTCACCTCCTGGCCCTCACAGGAATGCACTGCAGATGTGGACGCTATCGTCTATGCAGGGTGATATGATGGGAGATAATAAGAGTAGGGGGCACATGTATACACACTCACACAACACACAAATGAGACCTGATCTCTGCTCTGTTACTTGTTCATTTGTAAGATTTTTAAGGAAATTTTGTTTATCAGAACAATAACTCACTGTCTCTTGATATGTTTGTGTTTAGCCTTGAAACAGAGTTTTATCAAATATTTCGCTGATTCAGGTTGCCCTCAACACTGCTGATCTAGGATTATATCCCCTCAGAGACTTTTATCTCTTTCCCTCCATTTTCCTTCTAACCGTACACACACACATATTGAAAAAACTGTGATGGTGAACCAGTGTCTGCTTTACTTTAATTATAATAAAGGCACAGACTGGGATCGATGTTTTGCAGGTGCACCCTGTCTGTATAGCCAAGCGAGAGTGTGAAAAGTTCTGGAGAGATGTGTTGCAGAGGCAATTTTGTGTGTGTGCAAGTGTGCACGCTGTCTGTTATCAGATTAGATTCTTCTTAACTGAGCCCCTGTGGCTAGATTGGGGTCTCTGGCCTCTTAGATTCTCAGATTAGACTCCTCTGTCCCATCTGGAGCTTTGCCAAATGGATGCTGTGTGCCACCAACTTTTGCTTTATGTGTGTTCTGTTATTTCTACAGTAATGGGCATTTGTTAATCAACTTTTTTGTTGTTAATAATCATTCTTATCTGCATTGTCTTTGTCTGAGAACACTATTTCCAAACAATGTTGACAGAACATCTGCCTCTCAGATACTAATTTTAAAAGAGAGTACTGACTGGATGCGATAACAGAGGATTAACATTTGCAGCTTAGTCTATTTTACATTAATTTAGTAATTGATATCTTTAGATTAATTACATTTTTACATCATAATACACATGTCAGTGGTATTGTATGTGCCTTATTACTGTTTCGCTGCAGTGACAGCGACACAGTTTGATAATAGGAACCGAATCCTATCCTTTTTGCAAAGCATTATTGTCTCGTCAGCCGTTCTGCAGTAAGTGGTCACTGCTTGGCTGAAGGACTGTTCAATAAAAGTTGTTGAGAAAAAAGAACCCTATAACCAGAAGCAGGCTCAAAGTTTTCACACTGATAATTTTTCAAATGGCAGATTGCTTCATTTGTAACAATGCTCCTCTTTGATGGGAACATTACAGAAAACCCCGTGCTGCAAATGATGAGTTTCCCCTCTCGCCAATTCATTTGCAGTGAACCATGCTCTCATACATCTAGCCCACAGTGCAGTCAGCCTCAGAGTTGTGTGTGGCAGGCATCTGTCATGTCTGCGGCAGTGTGTTTTGCCCTGAGCCTGCAAGCTAGCTGCTGCCTTTGTGTGTCATGACCACTTGAAGCTGGAGATTTCACCAGGAGACACGCGTGCGCAAGACAAGTGTGAACACAGTGACGCGCACACATAAGAGCACCTGCACAAACCTTTGTATTTGTATGCACACAAACAGACACAGTGAGACAGACAGACACACACACTCACACATACTTACAAATTGCTAGCAAATTTGTATAATTATGCTCCTGATGCTGCCACTCATTTGGCCTCGCTTGGTCTAGCTCTCTGAGCACATACACAGATCAAGCATATTTATATACAACATAGATTTACACACAGTATATATGTAATTACGCTAATTTCAATCAGCGGCTGGAAGGCACCATGCGAATGTATGCACGCAGACACAAGCATGGTACAGGCACAGAAATAGTCATTTGTGCACACAGCGTTTGTGTTTTAGAAAATCATCTCCCTGAAAGCCAGCACATGGACACACTCCAGCCCTCACATACATAGACAAGGCACATCTGTTTGTGCAGATGGAAAAGGACATTAACTCCAGTTGACAGTCTGCCTACTGGATATAAGGACGCCACAAGTTGTCATGAAAAGTCATGTTGCCCTTAGTCATCTTGCCTGGTTAAGTGAGTCTGTATGAGAGTGTGTGTCTCAGTGATCAACTGCTCATGTTTCAGTAAGTCAGCTCACTGTCTTCTAAAAAAACATGTTCATATGTGACTAATTAGCATGGGAAAATACATGCTCTCTTGGTGAGCTGGGAAATCCAGGCGACTAATTTGGCAAAGCGAATGATGTATAAAACAGTTTTTTGCCAGAAAAGCCATGTTGCTCTCTGATGAGATTTAATAAACGAGCATGCACAACTCCATATTGGATTAAGCCGGGTCATACTCCGGCTGTACGTGAATGTAGGTTAGTGTGGTGTGTGTTGGAGTGTTGCTTTGTTAGTGTGTTTTGTGTCTTTTTGTGCAAACTTTAGGCTGTGTGGATGAGATTTATGTCAAGGAACCCAGGGCCTGTGCTCAGAAATATGAATATATTCATGTGTTAGAGCAGAGCATTGGGGCAGAGAGGAAAGGTGTGTGTGTGTATGTGTGTGTGTGTGTGTGTGTGTGTGTATGTGTGTGTCTGTAGGAGCTGCTACTCTCAATACAGCCCTGGAGCAATAGTGTGTGATTCAGAGAAAGAGAAGCAGAGAGAGAGGGAGAGATAGAAGCTGTCTGAGCAGTAAAACACAGAGGAGGGGTAGCTACCTAAAGTCACTGCAAGGACATGCTTATGCTAGTTTGTGTTTTGCAGTGTGTTACATTGTCTGTTTATGAAATTGCAACATGTTCCCACAAAATTACATTTTATTTTGTACTACCGACATCCTTTTCCAATTATTTTTTGCAGAAAATTTCTACCCACAGGGCCACTAAAGGTCACTTAAGGTCAGGAGGAGTTAACTGGTTAAATACTGGAAAAGTAGCTGTGGCCGATCTTTAGCTTCGACTCAGCATTGATTTGTTTTTTTTAGTATGTGACAACAAAAACGCACAATCTCTTTCTGAACTCAACATGGTTCTTTGGATTGCTCTTAATTATAGAGATCTTGATCACGCTGTAGTTGCCTGGTGCCTGGGGAGGATAGATATTCTAGGGGAAACAAATGAAAAACATATTTGCTACAAAACAAATTTGGTAATACAAGATTATTTTTAGGAGAGAGGGTTGTAGTGTAATGTAATTTTTTAAAATAGTAATTGAAACATGGGGGAATGGGTTATTATGATCTTCCTGTAATACTACATAAGGCCTGGGCTTAAATACAATGCCAGTTATATTAATTTGTCTCTGTCAAGATAACATTTTAAGATTGTGAGAGGAAAACATGCTTCGTTTCATCTTGGTGTCATATACTTTTTCACCTGCTGTATGTTCCTAACCCATCTTTGACAGCAGATATTACATAGATATCAAACTTGTGCTGAGTGGTGGTCTGTAGGGGAGATACTCCAGTATTTCAGTGCTGTCACACTGTCACTGATTTATTTCCCTTCCTACTCAGGTGGGTTTCCCAGCTGAGGAAACTTAGGGGCTTTGTGTCCAATATGCAGTTCACTGACATCCACAGGTGCAGCTCAAACCAGCGTGCTGTCTCAAAAGGATCGCTGTGGGAGCTGGACGACCTTGAAATATTAACAAGTGGGATTACCAAGGTTGTACATTATTATTCCTCAGACGTATTGGAGGTTGAATCAGAAGATGGATGAAAGGATAAAATGATGAAAAAAGGGATGAGAAGATGAATGGATAGCCACCGTTAAGGAGGGAAGGGTTTATAACCTCTCATTAAATGTAAGTCTGATGGATGGATGAAAAGAGGAGGTTAGGGGGTTGATGATGAAAACAGGAGAATTATGGGTGTCTCATTGCCCTCATGTATCCTGTAGGTCTGCCGAGAAGGGGCTGATTGAATGACTCAAAAGTCTCTTTGGTTTGCCACTCTCATCTGCGCTGCCTCGACCTGACGGAGTGGTAAATAATCCTCTCAAAGTTTTGCATAATTTGTGTCTGGTTGTAATAGGACGTCGAGTGATTTTCAAGAAGCGCCTGACTCCCGGCTGTCTGTGTCTTTCTCCCCGGTGTGTCTGGTTTATCCTTTCTCTTCTTCTCTTTCGTCATCTTCTACTCCCTCTTTCCTACCCAACTGACGATCGTCTTCTCTCCCTCTCTCTCCGCAGAATAACTTTCTGCCACCTGCCCTTCCAGAGTAAATGGTTGTACATCGGCACAGAACGGGGGAACATCCACATCGTCAACGTGGAGTCCTTTATGCTCTCAGGCTATGTCATCATGTGGAACAAAGCCATCGAACTGTAAGTGTCACTGCCCACGTGTCTCCCTCTCATTCTGCCTCCCACAGATTTTGCCCTCAAAGTTCTTTGCATTGGCACTCGTCTCTTCCTCAAATGCTGCATGATTTATACGCTGCTGAATTTTTTTTGCCACTCGGGAGGGGAGGGGGAGGGGTTGCATCCAAAGTGAATCACTGATTTGTAGATCAATATTTGAACTCCGTAGGGCTCAAACTCATATTGCCCGCACTGCAACACTGATCTCAGGGTCTATTGACTGGCCTTGCAGCACTTAAGTGAGGTGAGGGATGCAGTGCAATCAGCATTTTACCTTTCAAAAGGTTATTGTCGTTTAAATGTAATGAGATAAGAAAGAAATCATTAGTCAGTCTATCATTTCCAGACACAGTATCGGACTTCAGGTAGAGAGCAACCTGTCTGCTTTGCTGTTTCAATGGAACTGTCAGCTTGACAGGCTCCATTTTGGTTCCCCGCTGTAGAGACTTAAATTATTCACTGGAGCGTTTTGCTTTACGCTCATCCCCTTGTGTGTGTGTGTATGTGTGTGTGTTAGGGAAAAGAGGAGGAGGGGTGGAGTGGGGTGGAACAGGTGTCTGCCGAGATCAGTGTACGGCGCACACAGACGTCTCGTCTCGTCGACAGGGCTGCAGGGAAGAAAAGGCAAGAGTGAGTGGTGGGAGCGAGGGAGGGAGGGAGGAGAGAGAGGAATGGATGAGACAGGGCTTGCCTGGGGGGAAAAAGGACATGCAGAGAGGAAGAGTGATGGAGAGGGATGGAGTGGTGACAGAAGGATAAATGCAGGTAACAGAGGGCAGAGCAGAAGATGGCAGAGAAGAGAGGAGACGTGCAGATAAGTGAGGGTGGAGAGGAAGATGGAAAAGGTTTCCAATTAAAGAAAAAAGGGCAGAAGAGGAAGGTAAGGAGTGATAATAATGAGATAGAGAGGAGATAAGATAGAGAGGTAGATATTGGTGTTCTTCCTGGCAAGGACAAGCTACAACTTCCACTCCTTTTTTTTTCTTTTCTTTTTTTTTAAACTCTACTCTCTTTTTCTTCTTTGCCTTTACAGTACCTGTCACTCCTCCTCACCCTCACCTAGACACCAATGTGTTTTGACTAAGCCCATTCACACATTCCAGCATATCACCTTTATTCCAGAGCTGTTCGTGATGTGACCGTGAGGCAAAGTTACTGTATCAGTATCTGGAGTGTTAGAAATAGAGGATGGATTGAAAAAAGGAATTTCACCGTAGAACATATGCTGCATGCACAGAATGTGGAATAATAATGGTAATAATACACACAGTAATACATTTCTCATAGATGCACAAACAGCAGTAAGTTAATGTGCAAAGGCTCTGGGCTAACCATCAGGGGCAGATTGGGGTTAAGCATCTTGGTTGCTAAAAAAAAACATAGATCAGTCCCATCTAAAATACTGGAGTTTATTATTATAGAATTAGAAACTGAATGTTTTGCCACTTTCACATCAAACAAAAGGTCATGCAGTCTGTAAGTGGAATTTTACATGGCCTCAATATCCCCCTTCACAACAGAAGCAGTAAACATTCACCGTGCTGCTTGTCCAAGATAATAAGAATCAAAATTTCCATTTATATATTTCTGTTACAGCTTTATGGCTGATTTTAAAGTTCTAAAACTTATTGACTCTTCCCCTTTCTCAACTCTTGTTACTTTCAGCTGTCTCACAGGTCCAGCAAACATCTCTGCATCTGCTCTCATCTTTGCCCTCTGCTCCATCTCCACAGTCCACAGAAAGAATAACCACTCTCCCTCCCATCGTCTCTTAATGTTGCGCTCTGCCAACCCTAACAGCTTTGTTAAGCCACCAAACTTTCTTTGACGTGTTGTTGTTTCCACCCAAAATGTAGCTCTGCACAATTAGTTTGAGGAAATGAGGTTTCCATATCTTTCAGTTCAAGCCTCAATCACTCACACAGCCATTCTGCAGGATATTACGGCTTGAAGATGGCAGCGGTGCCAGGAATTGATTCTGGGATTTGTTACAGTAGCTTTCTGTTTGCATATCAGTTTGAGTGTATGAGTGCGGCTCTGTGGTTCACTTTGATGCAGATCAGAGAGGTGTGAGGTGATTCTTTTGTTCTCCTGGGTCTCTCTGCCAGCTGTGGGTTTAGGAGGGTTGCCGTGCCGTGTGAAAGCCTCTCTCTCTCTCATTGTTACGTTCTGTTGCGAAGTTAGCACTTGATCTAAATCAACTGCAATAAGAGCTGTAATGATTAGTCCAGTGACAGAAAATTAATCAACAAAAGTGCTCATGATTGATTCGTCATTGAACTCATTTAACAAGCAACGACTGCAGGTTGCTGTTTCTCAAATCAGAGAAACTTCTGCAATTATTTAAAAAACTTTGCTTCAAGCTAGACCTCTGTCCTGTTGTGATTGTTGTAATGAGGCCAGGATGTGGTGTGTGGGGTCATCTTCCCTCGGGCCCTGCTATTTGGAGATGAGCTGCAGTAGCTGTGTGCCAGTGGCCCCGGGCCTACCCTGGCCCAGTGCTCTGTCTGTTTGTCTGACTCACACCTCTGTTCCCAAGCTACTGTACTGAAAAGACTAATAGACCCACACATATCCTGCCATATATAGCCAACTGTGTGGCATTATAGTTCAGTCAGGGCTGCAGGCATTAAGGACATTGCAGTAAGGCCACATGTAAATCTGTGTTTGTTCATGTGACGCATAATTTGTCTGTGTGTTTGCACTGCACTGCATATGTAAGAATGTTTGTGTGTGTGTAGCTGGCAGCATCTGTGTGTGTGTGTATGTGTGTTTTGATTTGATACAGCTAGATGGTCACTGGGCACAAAGAGCCGGGGAGAAGTAGGACAGGAGTGGTAAAATGTTAACAGCTTACTATGACACATAGTTCACGTGAACATGTTAGCCCAGGGCCTCTCCTGTTCCGTCCTCTTTTATTTGCTCCCGCTCTCCCACTCAGGACCCTCAAGCTATTGTAAATACTTGTTTGAATTTTTCATGCTTCTACGTATGTTTGTGCACACTGTGGTTTTAAGCATGTGTGAATATTTTCAGCTGGTACTGGAGTGCACTAGGAGAGCATCAGGTATCAGACTCCAGGATCCTGGAGTTTGGGCTGCAGGTGTAGACCCAGCACAGTGATCTTTCCTGGGGGACACAGCCTTAATCCAACGCCCTGTGTAGTTAGGATGGTAATTAGTCACTTTGCTGATTCAATTTAGTTCAGTACAAAGATTTGTATCAGTAAAAGATATCATTGTTCATAAGATCCTGCCTCAGTCTTCACTTAAGTCCTGGATTTTCCATTAAATGTCTGATGCTTGTTCAAACAGTTTTTTTCAACTGTAAGGTTTTAGCCAGTAATGTTGTGCATCACAATTTAGTGAACAATGAGGCTGTGAATCAGCAGTTAGAGGGGATGATAAATGTTACTGGTTAGGCCAGTTTGGATTCTGTATAAAAAATCTGTTGTGGAAATCACATATACTCACTGAGGTCGAGGTAGAGCAGCACAGCTGGGCAGCAGTGTTATGTTTTTTTTTTCTTAATCACACACACCAATCATGTACGGCTGCTGAAAAATCATACGTAATGATAACAAATTAACTCCAGATATAGCATTTCGTCTGCATTAACACACACACACACACACACACACACACACACACACAATCACAGTCAACTGAGGTGACATGAGGCCACATACCGTATGGGTCTGCTTCAAACAGGCTTTTCAAGCCACGTTACCGCGGAGATGCTGTCATGGTGACTGCGCCTCTGCTGCCTCAGAGAGTGTCACCCGTGGTGACAACAGATGTTTGGGACTTCACCGTGCATGTGTGTTTCAGTGCACATGCATGTCTGTGTATGTAGTTCAGCCCTGAATAGATATGCTGACTGAATATCTGTGTTTTTATTCGTACATGCATGAAATCAGAAATCATACCCCTTCACTGATTGACATTGATGATGTCTGGTGTACATGTGTGTAAGAGGACATGGAGGCGTTCTTCCATTGAAGACATGTTTTCAGATTCAATGAGGTGTTTCTCTTCTTATTGCTTAAACATTCCCCCTGAACTGTCTACACACCCAGACACAGTTACTTTATGTTGTGTTTGTGTGCGCTCAGGTCTTTGTGTGGTCTAGTTTCTGTATTGCAATAAAGGCATCATTGAGTAGGAGGATAATTGATCTACATTTGATGCTGTAAAGGTTTATTAAAGACAGGAGACTTTTCTATCAGGCATTTAGTTTAACTGCAGCAGTGCTATGTGTCTGCGTGTGACATGAAAGACCTTGAGCCCATAGCTGAAATACGAAAAGCTGCAAATGATACAATGAGAATAACAAGTACCCATAGAAAACATGCACTTATAAACTCACATACCCAAATGTTCCTGTCCCTGAAGCCCTTTTTATTCTGTATGCAAAACGCAGAGCTATTAGCAATACGCAGGCAGAAATGTGTGGTCACAGGAGCGTGTTGAAGTAGTTAAGCAGGCGTGTGTGTGTGTGTGTGTATGTGTGGGTAGGTGGGTGGGTTTGTGTGTTTGTATTTGTGAGTATGGATGATTTTTGGGAGCCTGTCTGCGCTCTGCCCATCCTGCCTCTGTTGCCATGGTGATTGCTGGTGAATATGTTCACGTCAGATTTATTTACTGTATAACAACAGGTTTTTTTTTAAACAAAACAGATTTGTTATGGAGTCTCACAGGGGAACATAAAATCCTGAAACAAGAGGAAATAAACCAAGTGGGACCAGAGAGTGAACCTTTTATGCATACAAGTTGCGTTTTGTAATTCAGACAGAGGGTAATTGTCATGGGTGCCTGTTTTCCAAGTGGGGCTTGGTGTTAAAATGTGTTTTAATTGTGCCGTCATGCAAATGTGTGTGTGTACATGTGCGTTATGCTCTGGACGGCTGTTAGCTGAGAGACAGGCAGCGAACAGGGATTAGATAAATCAACAGCTCCAGCTGCAGCAGAGCTTAGGTAATAAGGCTCCAGCACTAACAGGCTAAATATAGAGAAAACTGACTGACTCCCTGCCTGCCCACTTACTGCTACCTTCCAACACACACACACACACACAGAACATAACTGAACAGACAGGGTTAATATTCACCCCCTATTAATTGATTTTCATCCAAAATATGTTTTTATCATCTGCATGTCCTTCCATTTGCCGACAGACGATGGATAAAAGTGCTGCTAATACGTGGGCCAAAAACAGACATTACTTACATTCGGCTGCAGCTCCTTCCTCATCCTCTCCTTGTCAGGCATCCCTGCCCTTTCTCCCTGGTTTTGGGGTTACGTTTCAGGCTCTAATAGTCACTCTTTTTTTTCAGCTTTGACCTTCTCTGGTGCTCCTCAGCCCACATCATATCTTTAAGGCAGGGCAGGTTAGGTAAAATTCTGCAGCCACGTGGCACAGAGAGAGGAGATTTGACATAAGGCTGTCTGGAGGGTAAAGCATAGACAGGAGGGGGGGGGGAGAGGAGAGGAGAGGGGCCAGCCTAGTATTTTGTGCCGTCGTCTTCGCTGACATGCAAATGGTCACACACACACATACACCAACACGCTGGCACATACACATGGCCACTGGGGACTGTCTGGCCTGGCACAGCCATCCATCACAACCTTGAGTGAGCTTATGTCTTTGAACAGCCTTTTAAAACCTCGGAGTGATTGGCAGCACTGTGCTAGTGGATCTCTTCCTCAGGTTCTAAGACACTTGCATCCCGCCCTAACCCTCTCCATATCACCTTTGTGATGGGACTGAACTGTACGTCTGTGAGCTTGTTTTAATTGTTAACATGTCTCAAAGAGAAAATCTATTTGTCTTTCCCTTTGTCTTCCCTTTCCTTTTGTTTCTCTCATCAGGTCCTCCAAGGCTCACCCTGGACCAGTTGTCCATATAAGTGACAACCCAATGGATGAAGGAAAGGTAAACAGGCACCTTTTTTTGTCTGAGATAATGTCATTGCTTTTTTGTGTTGCAACAAATGGTTAATGGAGACTCAGAGCAATTACATAGCATTCTGACGTGCCCTGTGGAGGTTATGTTTACATTCAGTGTTTCTCACCAAAATATATTTTTTGTATTTTTGAAGTCTAACAATCTCCCCCAAGAACATTTGAGCTTTTATTTTGTCAAATATTTTATACTATGCTTCATTTCCACCAATCTTTCCTAGCTTGAACTTTTCTTCTTCACCGCCTTTGTTCATGCATCACTACGGTCAGCAGAGTAAACCATCCATGTGCATGCACATAATACAAACAAACCTGGGACCCACTCATAAAAAAACAAAACAAACAAAAAAAAAACTTCAGAGTACAACTAATTGTCAAAACAATCAGTAGACATTCAGGTCAGTTTTAAACACAAAAGACAATTTAAATAAAATGCCTTAACTTTTCACCCTGTTTCAGTCACCTGCAGCACACATTGTTTAGCTTTCAATTGGTCATTTCCATTGCACAGTTAAAATATGGCCTGTTATGTGCATTTTGTGACACATTTTGAGTTTTCAAGTATTCAGATGTGTTATTTCTATAAATAAGTTTTCAAAATCAAAAAAGAAAGTCTTACTCTTTAAGTTCTAAAAAAAAAAATCTCCTTGCATTTCCTGTCACCATCTCTTGTGAACCCAGGTGGGCAGGTTTCTCCCTGAGCCCCTGGCATCTACTTACACCTGACTTCCTTTCATGCTGTGCGTGAATGTCAAATGTATTACTTCTTTTTCTGCCCATGATGGGGTCTATTCTATCTCCTTTCTATCATCTCTGCTACCTATCTCACTGACTGCCTGTCGCTCTTCCTTTTCCAGCTTATAATTGGATTTGAGTCTGGGATCGTGGTCCTGTGGGATCTGAAATCAAAGAAGGCTGACTATCGCTACACTTACGATGAGGTAGGCAAATCCCCCCTATTTCCTTTCTTCTCTAACCACTTTCAGTCACCTCCCCTCCCCACCACTTCTGATGTACAGAGGATCTTTCAATACAGAAACTTGGAATTAAATCACATATTCATGAGCTGCTTCAATGCCATTGTGTGTGTGTGTGAGTTTATTCCTAGAACAAACCCAGAGCTTGAGATAGTTTACTACAGCTGACAAGGCTTGAGAGTTGAGCATGTTTATGTGGATGACACACACTGTACGTACAGTGCACACACTTCTTCGGGAGTATGTCTTTTCTCTCGTTTGTGTTTTAAAAGTGATGATAGAACAAAAACAGAGTGCTGACTGGGAAGTAGGACTTTCTACTTCCTGTGGGGTAGAGGGTGACAGCGCTGCCTTTATGGCTGCTCTAATGTGTTGTTTAATGAAGATAAAGCTTTGGTTTACCAAAGAGTTTTTTTATAGCAAGTTTTGGGCAAACTTGCTTATTCCATCTGAGCTATCTAGCAGCAAGAAGAATGAAGAAGCTGGTCAAAGTCATTTCTCAACATTAGCTGTTCCTATAGAAAGTTGGAATTATGAAATATGGTAGTATTTTGCAAAATCTTAAAATTCAGTGTATTTCGTTGGTGCCTCTGTTTTTTGCAGTAGGGCCACTTGCGAAGAGGAGCTTATGAAATGCATTTTTTTTTAACAGTGTTATGATTTATACAGGACAGCACCATGTGTCCCTGTCTCATGAGTGAAGTTGCAAGCTTGCATGATGATTTTACTTGCATATTATGGTTGTAAAAAGGGCAACTTCATTTTGTGAAAGGTCCACCTTTTTTAAGGCACTGAGTCATGCAGTTTTATTGGCTTCCCTGGAGGCAGCTGTGTGTGTGTGTCTATAAATAAAACAAAGACACAACAATAAAACACAGTGTCAGAGCAGCTCACGTTCTCTCTGGATCTGGCATGTGTCATAGCAAGAGTGTGCTTTGGTAATTTAGCCAGACTGTGGTGTATTGATAAAATCTGTATTTCCTCTCATAATACATTACCTACATCCATTACAGTAAACATCATAATCAATATATATCACTGTCCAAGCTGTCTGTGATCCGTTGCACTCCATGCCTTATTTCCACATCCAGTCGCTGTGTATGGATTGTTTTATTATGGATTATGAAGGTGATCTAATGTGTGACAGACTGTGGGTTCGAAGAAATGTTTGAAGAAATGTAGCCAAAATACAAACACAGCAAATGCATGTGTTGGTCGTGCTCTATCCAAGCACAGCCTGACTTTCATAACCCATATCAGTAGAAATTTAATATGACTAGGAGTAGGAGAGCTCATTCATAAACCTGTCATTGAGGCTTAAGCCAGTTGAATGGCTTTTAGGTATCCATGTGCACACTCAAACACACACAGTCATCATGTATGTGGTCGTACAGTGATGTCCATAGTGCTGCGACACCTGTTTAAGACAATTAGACAGTCGCAACGCTCATGCTGGTTCTCACCTCACTGTCAATGCTGTGGTGGTGTAAGCACGCTGAGATAACAAGACTCACTGAGGACTTCATAGACATAAAAATTAGAGTGTTTTGTATGTTCGCTGTCTCTCTCTCTCTTCCTGTCTCTGCATTTGCTCTGTCTCCCTCTCTCCCCTCTGATAAGCTAATATCCTCCCGCAGCTCCTGGGGCATTACAGTCTCTACTATTGAATCTCCCAAGGGAGCTCATCTCCTCTCTCCAAAGCCCTACAGTTACACCTCTCCAGAGACTGGGGTTGAGTGGGTGGGAATTTAGTAGGGGTGGGGTGGGTTACAGTTTTGCATTTCGCTCACGACGGTTTAGACTGACGACTCAATGGAGCCTGCAGCACACAAGTGCTCTGTCATCTCTTTTGCTATGTCTAAGGGTTATTCTCCTGGTTAAAATCCCAGCGTCAGATATCTCTAAAGTTTAATTTGGCCCCAGACCAGCCTTGAAGGACACTGGAGACGATTCTTGGGGTCTGCTGCGCTACATCACCAGTGAAATGTGGTTATGACTTGCTCCATGACTTTTTTAATAGTCCTGTTGTGGACAATGTTGTAGCCAACACTAATTAAATGGACTGAGGAGAGAGTGCCATTGGGAGATGAACACACCAGTGGCTCCTCTGTGGTGGAAAAGGGCTAGGATTATAGACAAAATTACATGTTGATTAACTTGATATCCATCCGTCCATCTGTCTATCCGTCCATCCATCCATCCATCAATCCATCCATCCATCCATCCATCCATCCATCCGTCCATCCGTCCATCCATCCATCCATCCATCCATCCATCCATCCGTCCATCCACCCA